>CABFOW010003782.1:25000-67485 GCA_902141385.1 Timema californicum | reverse complement strand
ACAAGTGTAATGAAAATGTACCCTTTGTGTGTTTTCTCCGTTCAAAGGATTATCGTTCGATGCCAAAGTGTCCATCCAACCATCACAGTTTCTGCACAGCAGACAGCATTCAAAACTCGACCAAGAGGAAGAGAGAATCACTGAGAAAGAAGTAATGCGACTAACCTAGATATTACTACCCCCAGACAGTAGAGACGTGAGGCTTGTGAGGGTGGTGAGAGGGTTGGGTAGAGGAAGTGAAGTGACACGTATCAGACTTCTTGCTAGCTTACTTTACAAACATAACTCTCATCTTGAGCACTGTTTCTCACAGTCAAAGAGGACATAATTTTAGGAGGATACACTCTTTATTCCCTAGTGCTTCTGAAGAAATATTCTATTTATCTTTGCCAAGAAAGTTTTTTTATAAAAACTACAAAAACACTGGTCGTAACATTAAGGTAGTATGGACGGAAACAAGAGTTAATATCAGCTCTTACACTGTTTTTTTATATAAAAAACAACTAATTTTTGGTTGAAATCATTAAAAAAGTTTTAGAATCGCTGTTTACGGGCTATACGCGTGCGTACTAACTACTCTTATATAATAGGATTGAAAAATTTTGAATTAAGAGTAAGGGTACATTTGTCTAGAGTAAAAGTGAAAAACAATTGAAGAAAAACTATCATTAGTACACCTGACCAGGATTCAAACACCTATGTCCCCGTCATCATCAAACCAGTCAATGAGAGTGATGCCTTAGAATAAGAGGATATATACGTGAGTAATTAAGTATTACTTTAGTAGATACGATCAGTTTAATTTCCTGCACAGAGTAATCTGACTATTTCTTGAATATTTGATGTGCATAGGGGAAATTAAACATAATCTTTTTAAATTAAGATAAAAAGTATATTCATATTTCGCAGTGCAAGTAACAAATATTCAATAACCTATGGGAACACTATGCGTGGAAAATTAAACTAAAATCTTCTAATGAAGCGATAATTTACCTATTCTTAATGTAAGAACATTTTGCTCTAAAAACTGCAAAAAATATTCACTACTTTAATTCACGTACCCTACATATCCACCTTAAAGTTTCAAACGAAATAACTATTTTCTCAGTTAATAACCTCACCAATGGCTGACACCCTTGCTAAGTTGTTAAAAAGACTGTCAAGAATTCCATTGCCGCCATGACGTAAAAATTAATAAGTGGTGAAATTGTATATTATCCTCTCACAGTGATATTATTGATGGCTTGGGCTCTGAATGCTGTCTGTATCTCTTTTGGAGTTTTTTGTTTGTTTTTTCCCACCACATACTCTAAAAAGACTAAAATACCGCCAAATTATTTGAGTTTCAAGTTCGTATCTATTAATACTCAATTATAATAAATATTTACATTTAAAATAATAGGGTATCTGATCCTAGTTTAATAAAAGATTTCCAAGAATCAAATAATCAACAAAAGCATATTTATATTTAAATATTTCACCTCTAAAATAATTGTTTTAATTTAAATTAAACATTATCACTTAATTTAACTGATATAATTCAATTGTATTTATTGAATAACCGCGGTGGCTGACACAATCTTTACAAATACTATATAAATTACTAAATCCCAGTAACCTTGATATATAAAAGCTAATACTGCAAAAATACTATTTATGATAATGGGCTAGAGTATGAGAATGATTGAAATTAAATAAAGTGTGCTCACATTTGCATGGATGGGGATTGGAAAACCACTCTCATAACACCTGACAGGGATTCAAACTTTGATCTCCCTGTCATCGGCAGTCTAGTCTAATAAGAAAATGATGTCTTAGACTATGCGGCCACCAAAGCAGGAGTATTTTGGAGTTATATTAGCTTATTAATTATGTGCTTTCACAATCAGTTGATTCAGATAGTCCACACAAAATATACTTGTATACATTAAAAACTTAAAAGTATATTAAAGGTTTATTGTGTTGAATCGACAAGATGGTATCGTCAAGTTTATTTTGTTGACAAAAACCATGTAAATGCATTGACCTAACAAAACGAGTATATCGTAAGTACAAAATATTTACAAATACAAAATATTTATGACAATTAGAGATTAAATGTATTAATAAATTATCTAAAAAATAATAACAAATAATATATAGATATAATTATATCTGTAACTCGCTTCAGAGGCCGTATGGTATAACGTACTACTCTCATATTAAGACTAGACTACTGATGATGGTTGGATCGAGGTTCAAATTTCGGTTGGGTGCACTAATAATGGATTTCCCAAAATGGTGCTCCATTCTCCCACCACGCTAATGCGTTTACACTTCCTCTAAATATAACCTTCCTAATTCTTAAAACCAGTAGCGTAACTAGTACATAAGCACATAGTTCGAACGGGTAGTAAGACGCAGTGCTAAAAAATGTATTTGTGATTATAAATAAGAAGGTTGAACTTTATGTGATTACAAAAGTTTACAAATGTGAGGGGAATTCAAGGAAATTGTCTTAAAAGTCCGTGCGTTAATTTATGTTAGTTAAAAATTGATTAGTTATAAAAATATTAATTTATCGATATATTTGCTATTAAAAGGCGATTTTGCATATTCATTTCATATGAGGTATATGAGATAAATGTTAGAACAATTTTTAAAATATTACGCTTACCTTACCTAGAGATTTTTTATTTTAATTAAATACAGATTATATTTTATCATTTATAATGAATAGAATAGCAGGACAAAGCCATGTATAAATATGAAATATGGTGGCTTACGCGTATTTTAACCTTTTATCCATAACAACAGGTTCAATTATTGTGTTTTTAATAATTGATTTTATAAAGTTTTTCAACTTTCATAAAAATAATCAACCTGTACTATCATTGAATCGAGCTAGGCTCATCTGGAATTTAACCTTGTTTACTTTATCTAACGGGATTGATAAACATAATTGTTCTTATCAACATAGACTGCAAAGGAATATATAGGTGGATAAAAGTGGTTTGACCTATATGAATTCCTGCGATATTTTAATACGCGATTCTCTCTATTCCTTAACTGTGATACAACACGCTTCCCTCACAGTACATAGCAGACAATATATATCTCAAAATAGCATCTTCTTTGTAAAGTTATCATTCATGTGTGATCTTTAGTTATTGTTGTTTGACCTCAATTTTTTTTTTTTTAAGTCTCGTCTTTTCGTTTGAGATCTGTTTTTCACGTACCACTGCATCATTTGGTAGTAGAATTTCTCTCTATTTCCCTATTGCAAGAATGTCAAAGATGTAGACCTTTGAACGTATATGGTAGGGTGGGACTATTTGGGTCATTTCAACTTTAATTAAAGTTTTTACCTATGATATGCTTGCGAAACTTTTTAACAGGTATTTATATATTTATTCATATCTTCTGAACCATACCTGGTAATAGATTTTATAATCTAAGTAGGTTATAATTAATAAAGAACATTATCAAGTTTGAAATAACATTTTAATAAAAACGTGGGGCTATTTGGATCAGGAATGGGGTTATTTGAATCACATAATTATTTTTATATTTTACCATGAGTATAGCCATTTATTTATTTTTTATTGAAGGTGTCAACTACTAGATGCAAACAAAATATTTATATGCACTATCCGCACTTAAACTGTTTTTTTCCAAAGGCCCCGACAAATACGTCATGAAACCACCATTTGCAGATTTGACACCTAATACAGTCTTCACTTCCAGTTGAATTTTCGTCAAGATAAGTAACTTTGCTAAAACCACATGGTGCATTTTCTTCTTCTTCTTCGTTGTCAAAAATATTATCGAATTATAGTCTTCATCTGAGTTGCTGTCGGTATCGAACTAAGATAAAATACGTCTTTTAGGCTTCTTTGAGACTCGGTATTTTAAGGTCATAACAGTATTAGTTTCTTTTTCGAAAAGTAAAGCTCTTTTCGAAATTACTTTAACAACATTTTTTTGTTGTGTTAGACGGCAGGCTCTTTGTTTTGTCCTCTTTTGTTTGTCTGTGTGGGAAGCTTTGACCAGTGTTGGTAATACTTGAGAAAAAGTAGTGGTAGATTTTTGTTGTATTGTTGGTGGTCCTGCAGTGTCAAATGGAGTTTCCAGCTCTCCTATAGACCTACCTGCAATGAAGGTGTGTGAAGGAAGAAATTATTCTTCAGGCACTTTATTTCTATTGTAAGGGAATATCCCTGTACGTACAAAACCTTTGACCGCATTCCCAACAGTTGTTCCTTTGATCCAAGCAGCGTTTAGCTGTCTGCCTAAGGTTAATTTGGTGATTGAGCTTTTTGGGTTGTTGTGAATGAATGAATTAGTTTCTTGCAGATAAAAAGCTCTTAAAGGTTTAAAAAATGATCTATCAAGAAGATGTAGAATGTGCGTGGTGTGAGGTGTAAGGCACAATAGCTACTTTTTGTTATGCAAACAGAACTCAAGACACTGAAGAGGGTGATGAGATGAGTGGCCATCTAAAATAAGCTTGCATTTCCCAGAAGATCAGTGTTTTTGAAAATGTTGCATCCATTTTAGGAACAATTCTTCATTCATATACCCACTCTCTGACATTAGTACTAATGATCTCGATGGCATTCCAATGTTAAATGTTAAATTTCTCTTTCATTCTTTTTCCCTTGAACATCACGACGGGGGGTATAAAAACTCCACTAGCGCTCCAGCAGGCTACAACGGTCGTTGTAACCTCTCTCTAAGCTTGTTAATGAAACTACCTCTCTCTTCCCCTTTTATGCTACTATTTTAGATGGTTTGTTGGTCATCAGAAAACCTGTTTCATCCATATTGTAAACAGATTGTGGCTGAACATTCTTCTACTGCATTTCTATTCATTTCCTCAGCGCGAGATTTTGACAAACCTTCTGGCCTTCCTAGGGAGATATCTCGATGTCGTTTCATGAAAGAAATAAACCAATACTCGCCTGCAATCTTGGCACAATCATTTCAATGGGTCTTGATGTTAAGAGACTTAGCCAAATGGAACGCAGCTTTACGCACACTTTCCGATGAATGATCAAAACCACGATTGCAAGAACTTTTAAGCTTTCTATTAGGGCTCTCTCCTGCTCGAAGGATAGGACTGTAGGTTGGCCTATTGACTTTTGTATTATAATTGGTTTATCTTGGTGGTGCGGTTTTAAGTAGTCTAGCCGCCCGAACTCTTCTTTGCAGTATACTGAACGGTACCTTGAAATGTGATGCAGCTACTCTGACACTCCAGTTTTCGTTAAGTGTACTGTTTAGGGACTTGGCGATTCCCTCTTCGGACCATTGTTGGTATCTATTATTTTTTGTATTCTCGAACCATCTAAAGTCATATTTTAAAACTAAATCAAAACACTAAAATAACTTAGATAATTTAACCAGTTTAAGTTATATTATATTTAAATATTGTAAAAATGGTTAATATGTTAATATACTAGGACTTACCCGCACGAAGATTAAGTATTACTTAATAACAATTAAATGTTTATACATTCAAACACACTATCACTAAACCAAACAGAGAAACACCGTTCCATCAACTAAACTTTAACCTAACTGTCTGAGGTGGCCCGGCAAAATTCTGAAACCCTTTAACCCCACTCCCCCTCCCTTCAAGATTACCGCTATAGGGTTAGCCAGTTAGGTCAGTGTTTAACAGGGCTGTCCAATCTACAACTTACAACTATAGCACATCTAAGTATTGTAAACGAGACAGATAGTAAACCAGAACTATTCTTCAAGCTTTGAGTACCAGTTAGAAATAATGTGTAGTAGTTAATATGTTTAGTTTGTTTTTAAGATTGAATTCATAAGTTTTTATTTTCAAATCCAACAACGACGATAATATGACAGCCTGTAAGCTCACTCTACGAAGTGTCAAAAAGTGATAAATAATTAATGGTATATGCTAAAAATAACTAAAAACGCAAGAAAATAGTGATACAAATAGCCCCTTAAAAAGTGACTCAAACAGCCCCAGAAGCAAACTATTTTTCAATATAAAATAACTCTATTGTTTTCCAAAAAAAATGCGCTCAAAGTTCTTGGGGATGAGCCCAAAAGAATAAGCTATAGTTTAAAAAAATGCTTCGAAATCAACAACTATAAGAGGGTAAGACCTTACAACGCAAATACAATTATTTACATCACTAGGAAAAGTATGTCAATCTCACTTCTATTGATCTTGTAAAACAATTTTATCAGCTATTTAAAAGTTTAAAAATTATAATTTTTTTATACCAATTTACAGCCAGAAAATCATTCAGTAAATTAGATGAACTAAACATAAAAAAATATGTGCAGAATAACTGCGCAGTATCTTGAATCCTAATTTTGATTCAAATAGCCCCTTGATTCAAATAGCCCCACCCTACCATAACAAACAAAGTTTTACATGTGGAAATATAATCCACAGCAAAGTTTGAAAGAGAGAGACTAAAGATTGCTTTTGGGTAACAGATATATATATTTTTTTCGTTGGTTTGAGTTTCTCTGCATTTTATTACCCGTCCGGGCTGTCCATATTTAGTTACACTACTAGAGACAAGATGATAAAGGTAGAGTTTAGAGTAAACAGGAAGAGTGGTAAACAATTGAGGGAAAACAGCTCTCAATATATCCTGATGTAATTTGAGTCCTGAACTTCTCGTCACCATTGAAAGAGTCTATATGAAGCTAATATTTATTGCACATGCCTATTGAAGTTTGTATTCGTTTTTCTAGTCCTATATTTATCACAAGAGTTGGTAACTACCCATCCTAAGGGTAAGGAATAAAGAAGGTAGCTAACAATAAATGTACTACCTACCCTATGGGAATAGGATGGAAAAATTACATGAATGTGTAAAACCCTCCCCAAATGTACCCGGTCGGATTTCGAACCAAATCCCCACCTTCCTGTTCCCAGCTGATAGCGCGAGCCGAACTCGCTTTTAATAAGCTTACTGTGTCCATATCTGTTAAGGGGCCTAACACCATCAAGTATGCTTGACAAACCTGCTTGACAAGCATGCTTGGAGCGTTTCCATACACTACGTCAAGCATCCATGCAAGCCCCAGTTGTATTTTACAACTTTAAGCTTATTTGTCGTAATTTATCATTATGACTGAAGCAGATACGTGTGCGGCTATTGTTTTAGCTTTGGCAAAAATAGAGCCTAAAAATAAAAGTGTAAAGTCAGAAAAAACTTGGATGAAACGATGGCTTTTAAACGACCTAAGTGTAATCCTCTATACAAATTTTAAAAACTCACTCCAGAAATCTTTTCTTCCCAGCATGCATACGCTCGCCACTGTTGCCAGCACGCCAATAATAGGATTGACAAGCACAAACATACACCATACACTCTCAAGCACGCTTGGGCAAGCACCATTATTGTCAAGAATGCTTGATAGTGTATGGGCCCCTTGATACTTCTAATAATCTATAATTAACTGATTAATAAAATCAAAACCTATAATTGTCCTAATCTCTTTTATAAACAATATAAATATGGTAATGTGGTTGTTTACTCTGAACATATTTAGTATTTGATAATTCATCAACTATTTATTAATTACTAATCAAAATAATTAATAGACATATTTAATTGAGATTAAGGCCCACAACCGAGGCAGAATGGTCTAAGTCATCACTCTCATTGAAATTCTTATTACGGCGAGATCAGAATTCAAATTTCATTTGGGTCTACTGGAGGTATTTTTTCCTAAATGGTTTCCCACTTTCCTTCTATGCAAATGGGGCTAGAATACCTACAAAAGGCTTCCTTTCTTATCCCTATCCATTAGATTTATTATCATATGCGTATATCCTGAACATGTAGAAAGACGCGGTGGTTAAAAAAAATACATTTAAATAAATTTTAAGATCTTTAAATAAATAGTTATAAATATTTAAGTGTTGAAGTCATTAATTATTATTTGAATTTATTTCGTTTAGCATCGCTCATTACTACCCTTTCGGGCTATACGACTATGTAGTAAATACGCTGAGGGTTTTTAGGGGTTAGGAAGGTAATATTCAGAGGAAGAGTACCCGCATTTGTGTAGAGGGAGAGTTGAAAACCATTTCAGAATTAACACCAGTACACATGACTGAGATTCGAACCTCAATCTTTCCATCATCAAAAGTTTAGTCTACTGTAAGAGTTGCGTGTTAGACCACGTGGCCACTGAAGTGATTTCTTAAAAATATTTGTTTAAGGGCAAAATATAATAAAACAAATCAATAAAATTATATATTGAATATATTTATAGATAATACACGTTATTGTTAAATAGTGAAACCCAATCCTAAATAATTCATTTAGTATTGACATAATCCACTTTTTTTTTAAAGTTAATTCTCAATACAAAAAAAAACACAACGGATAGTAATTTCCTTAGATACTGACAAAAAAAATGTCGACATTTGTAACTTTCTTTTTTATACAAGTTTATTGTGTGTGATAACTGTACTTTAGACCAGTTATGAATATCAACATTCAGCTTTCCAACAGGCTTATACCGGATGTGCGCAGTAAATAATGTGAAATGACTAAACAGGAATATGAGCTTTGCCGTTGTTAGATACACAAAATAGGTATATAAAACTTTTGAGGTTCATCTAGAGAGTGTGGGAAGAGTAAAGAAAACTAAATATCCTGGGGTACCGGGTTTTATCCAAGCTAGTCAATATAATAAGTACATACAACTTATATTTTCGAGTTTCTAGTGTTTGTGTTGACTATATATAAATATGTTATAATCAAGGTTAAGGCAGATACGTAACCTTAAGTTGCAAGCTAGGGGGAAAATTGTACTTATACGTTTACTTGTACATAAATAATTCAAAAAGTAACTAAACATATTAATATTTTTAAAACGAGTGAAAATAAATACAACTAGCTGTAGACTAAATTTCGATTAGTAATTTACTAAAATAAATAGTTATGGAAATACGCACGGACTTTCTCACTCTATTGTTTGAAAATTGAGGTATTTACCCAAAACTCGTAATATATGTGAAACGAAGTAATATACACTAGCAAAATCAAGCATAAATTGCACTATACTTAAGTAATTTTTTTTTAGTCTCGGTTTTAAATTTTATAATTTAGTTTTTAAAGAATTAATGTCCTCATTTGTATGTTTGGACCGATAAAGAGATCAATGTTGGGTCCACAAAGGTCAACACTTGGTATTAAAATTTCAATTTCCGGTTAAAATTTTCTAAATTTTATTAGGTGTTGCAAACCTTCATGACATCGTATTGCTATTAAATTCCTCATTTATAAATTTTGACCAATAAAAAAATTAAATATTGACTATTGAGTCTAAAATGGATATATATTATTGTTGTACAAACATTTCTCCTAAGAGATATAAGGAAAAACCATTTAAAATTTATAGAATTAATTACATTTAATTACCCTATGGCATTGGAGAATTATTGCGTTAAAATTTAAGTAGTATCTCCTTACAACTAAAGCTCACAAAATGGTATTATATATATTTGCCAACATATCAGAAACTGTTGGATTTATAAAAATATATTTCATATAAAAGTTTTTTTATTTTTAATAGTACTACAATTTTGCAATAATAAGTTATTTAGAATCTTAAATAGTTGCGGAGATACGGAAGTTTCTGCTTCTGTAAAATACCCTAAAATTCATTTTCATGGTAAAATGAAACTAGAAAGTTTATTTATAATCTTAATCAAAACCTAGATACAAATTGTAATCAAAATCGATGTGTTCTCTTTTCGCCCTTTCTTAAACTAAGCTTAATTTTAAGTTTAAGCAGACACACACACATACATCATTACAAAAACCATTTTTTAGGGTTTGGGGGTCTTGAGACGTCGACATCCATTAACATTTCAGGATAGATTTTATTTTGAGGTCGAAATACATTTACCTTTTGTCTTCGAAACGTTTTAAAAAAAACATTTACGTATAGATTGAAAATTATTGGTTTTATAAAAATATTCTTCTTATAAAATATTTGTATTTGTATTTATAACGATAAGTAATTTCATATCTCAAATAGTTAAGGATATATTATAAAAAATGATAATTTACGCATCTGACCGGAGTCCTTAAAGTAATTTTTCAGAAATATTGGGAGTTGAGATTTTTGTTAAATATTTATAAACGTTTAGAAATGAAATTTAATTAAAGTCATCAGAGCAGATTTTGATAAACTCAACTTTTTCTCTTTTTGCCCTTCAGTAAACTACCCTAAATTTTAGGTTTAGATATCAAATTCCAAAATCTCCTCGGGCCAACCCTATTAAAACCTTAGATACCAAGTTTTTGCCTAATCGATGAGATAGTTTAGGCTCTAGTTGGAGGTACAGACAGACAGTATTATCTTCCAAATTTTATATTAATGTGTCACCTTGTCTGACTATCCCATCCAAGTTATTGGCACATTGAATAAATACGCCAATTTGTTAGGGAATATTAAGGTTGAATTAGAGGAATTGTACCCACATTTTATTGTGGATGGAGTAGAAAACCATTGAGGCTTTAAAAAACTCAGTACACCTGACCAAGAATTAAACCCCTACCTTCCAATAATTGGTATTCCTGATTATTATGAGAGTGATGCCTCAAACTATCCAACTCCGAAGCTGGTCTTCCAGAAATAGAATTATTAATATTGCAAGATTGTTTAGTTTTAAAACTACATAAGCAAACATTAATATTACAAAAAAACAACAGAATCGTATAGGTTTAGTTATGAAACGAAATAAAATAATGAATTAGGGGTATAACGATCCAACATCAGAGTAAGTTGAAACATTGTGTTTGATGAATTGATGTGGTAATTACCAGTAGTTATTTATTTTATTTAAAAAAAATATTTTATATGCTCTTACTCTTAAAGTCCTAGAAATTAAAATTAAAAGTTTGTATTTAATATAAACATGTAAAATATAAACCTAATACAATAAATTATCGCTATAACTAGATTAAAAAGGGATTGAATATTAGCTTTTTATAACATAAACTCGCTATCTTTTAATGACACTGAGGCTCACAGTGGAGGACGACCGGCTTAAAGTGGGAGTTAAGGAATCGCGAGAAAATGCCAGTGTTTATGCAGTCTAACAGAACAATTTTTTGACTAAAATAAATTAAATCATTAATCCAGTAGACAAATAGATTTTAATTTTCTTCTCATGGTGATCCCAACGGTTCAAGTTTGTCCTAGAATCTAGCTACCACTTTATATCTTCATTTAAAATGTGTTTCAGCTAATGCTGCTACACTCTTGACCGATATTCAAAAACGTTTGATATCACCATAAAGAAAATGACACTCTTGTTTCTACTTAAGAATTATTTTATCAAAAGAAGTTTTCATATAAAAAACTCTATCAATACTGCCCTGAACCCGCGATATGGGTTCATGTTGAACTTGGCTGTCGTTTATAGGATGGTCAGTGTGTTAATCCTGTCCGGGTAAACTGGTGGTCACTTAACGCGAGAAATTACATTTTATTTTTTCCGTCCATTTTATTCAGCTAATGCGTGCGTATTTCCTCCAAGCAAACTTTCCATGATATAATTTTGACTAGATCAATAATAACATTTGTTTATATACCCTTAGAGATACGCTGATAAAGACGTCAGACTTGTCTTGTATACCCGGTATTCGTAAGCCAGTGGAGTGTATTAATGTTTTCTCTCCTAAATGGTTTCCCACACTCTCCCCCCCCCCTTGGGAGTTGAGATTTTTGTTAAATATTTATAAACGTTTAGAAATGAAATTTAATTAAAGTCATCAGAGCAGATTTTGATAAAATCAACTTTTTCTCTTTTTGCCCTTCAGTAAACTACCCTAAATTTTAGGGTTGGATATCCAATTCCAAAAACCCCTCGGGCCAACCCTATTAAAACCTTAGATACCAAGTTTTTGCCTAATTGGTAAGATAGTTTAGGCTCTAGTTGTAGGTACAGACAGACAGTATTATCTTCCAAATTTTATATTAATGTGTCACCTTGTCTGACTGCCCATCTAAGTTATTGGCACATTGACTAAATACGCCAATGTGTTAGGGAAGATTGAGGTTTAATTAGAGGAAATGGACCCTCATATGATCGTGAATGGATTAGAGAACCATTGAGGCTTAAAAAACTCGGTACACCTGACCAAGAATTAAACCCCTACCCTCCCATCATTGGTATTCCTGATTATTATGAGAGTGACACCTCAAACCATCCAACTCCGAAGCTGGTCTTCCAGAAATAGAATTATTAATATTGCAAGATTGCTTAGTTTTAAAACTACATTAGTAAACATTAATATTACAAAAAAAAAACAGAATCGTATAGGTTTAGTTATGAAACGAAATAAAATAATTATTTAGGCGTATAACGATCCAACATCAGAGTAAGTTGAAACATTGTGTTTGATGAATTGATGTGGTCATTACCAGTACTTATTTATTTTATTTTAAAAAAAATGTATTTTATATGCTCTTACTCTTAAATCCCTGTAAATAAAAATTGAAAGTTGTATTTAATATAAACATGTAAAATATAAACCTAATACAATAAATTATCGCTATAACTGGATTAAAAAGGGATTGAATATTAGTTTTTTATAACATAAACTCGCTATCTTTTAATGACACTGAGGCTCACAGTTGGAGGACGACCGGCTTAAAGTGGGAGTTAAGGAATTTAGAGAAAATGCCAGTGTTTATGCAGTCTATCAAAACAATTTTTTGACTAAAATAAATTAAATCATTAATCCAGTATAAAAAATAGAGTTTAATTTTCTTCTCATGGTGACCCCAGCGGTTCAAGTTTGTCCTAGAATCTAGCTACCACTTTATATCTTCATTTAAAATGTGTTTCAGCTAATGCTGCTACACTCTTGACCGATATTCAAAAACGTTTGATATCACCATAGAAGAAAATGACACTCTTGTTTCTACTTAAGAATTATTTTATCAAAAGAAGTTTTCATATAAAAACTCTATCAATACTGCCCTGAACCCGCGATATGGGTTCATGTTGAACTTGGCTGTCGTTTATAAGATGGTCAGAGTGTTAATCCCGTCCGGGTGAACTGGTGGTCACTTAACGCGAGAAATTACATTTTATTTTTTTCGTCCANCCCCCCCCCTCCCCCGTGAATGTGTTTACATTTACAATAAAATGTACCTTTCTCGTCCGTAATTCAATAGAGTAATCAATGTATTCGTATAACCCGATTGTGTACCAAGACGCAGCGTTAAAATAAAAACAAATAATTTCGCGATTGGTGGTATGATGATGTGTCATCTACCACGATACTAGCACCGAACATTGCAATCAAAACTCAAAGATATAAATAATGATACAACCTGAATATTGATTTAATTCAGAAGATATATCGCGATGTCAAGATACTTAAATCACCCAAATTTAGAGCCCTAGCGGTTAAGTAATACGTGGTAAAAATACACGCTTGATAATTGGCTTTTTTTTTATAATAGAAATCGTTGAAAGTGGAAATTTCGACCATAAGACAAAGCTAAAAAAACCGTTTCCTTTATTCTTTTTAGAATTGTATTATTATTATTATTACTATTACATACTGCATTTCAAAGAGACCCCTTCAAATACGTTTCCCATGTTAACAAGTTAATTAAAAAACGCGAAGTGTGGGGATTTGATAATATACTATTTTTTACCGTCGTACTTACAACAGAAAATTGCTTTCTACACGATAAGCTTCTCAATAGACTTTTTTCCCCGAAATTAGAAAAATATTGCACAAAGAAGCAAAAATGTATGTCGAGGACATAACCAATTTATTCTTATATTGTTGTGTGGCTTCAAACTAAAATATTGCACAAAGAAGCAAAAATGTATGTCGAGGACATAATCAATTTATTCTTATATGGTTGTGTGGCTTCAAACAAAATTAAGTTTAAGGATTTTTCATAAGTGCGCAGGACTTATTTAATAGTTTTAGGAACTATAACATTGACGAAGAGATTCAAGCGATTAAGATGTGCCTTACATTTGGTTGTGGCCGCTGAGGGGGAGTTCAGGGTTCGAATCCTTCCAGGTGTGACAGGAGGTGAATTCTCCCTTATTCTCTTTCTATTCACTTACGCTCGTGCATGTCTTCAATATTAACTCTACTAAGCCTGTATTATTAAATTATTTGGTGAGATTTGTTGATGGAGAGAGAAACTAATATATAGATGCACAAGCACTTGAATAATAATAGTAGCATTAAACATTATTATGGGGAAATGTTATTTTACTAGAACAATTTTAATGACTTTTATATAATATTATAGTTTTAGCACCGCTTCTTACTGGCAATTATGGTTAAATGGCAATGTATTAATAACCCTATTGGTTTATGGCTGAGGAAGATTGAATTTCAGAGGAAGTGAACCCGCATTTGCGTTGAGAGAGAATGGGAAACCATTTAGGAAAAAACACATTTAGTATAGCCTACCGGAATCGAACCATGATCTCCCCGTCATTGGCAGTCTAATCTATTGTGAGAGTAGCGCCTTTGACCATGTGGCCACTAAAGCGAGACTTATCTTTATTAATATGTAATTAGAAAATAAGTAATTTAAACAATGTTAAGGGCCCGCGATATTCTTAGTCCAAAGTTTAAAAAATTAACGATTTATAAAAAAAATCGATGATATGTGTTATTCTTATTCCTAAATTATGTTTTTTTATTTCTTGAAATAATTTGATTCGTAATATTCTTACAAATCTAAAAAGATAATTAAAAATAAATGCTATCTATAATTATATTAGTTCTCTTCATTCTCGCGATAAACTGGACTACCATTGATGAAGGTATCAGGTCTTCGAATCCCGTAATAGCGTACTATAATGCTTATAAAACTAGCGGGGGAGACGCGGTGAAAAGAGAAGATTATATCCAGTTAGACCCCGCAGTTCATGCAGGTACAGTAGGATTCCAATTCACCGCGAATACCCAATCTGCTAAAAATGGGTTTAACTTAACATGTATAAATAGAGGCTGTGCTACAATTTATTTGCTAAACTATTAATTGCAGCAATATTAATAATTACTTTGTTTATTAATTAATAAATGAGATCTCACTTAACCAAATCAAGTAATTAATAATTAAATTAAATCAAAACGTACAGTACATAAGCAGCCAAAGTAGACCGCATTAGATTAAATAAAGAATGTTATTGTTCTTATTGTAATTTTTTGATCATAGCAAACATCATCTTATTCGTTGTTGGATAGTTCTGACAAAAATGGTGGAATTCATCTTCCCTTTGGAGCGAAATCAGAAAATGTTCTACTTCGCTTCTCACTTCAAAACTTGTCAATAAGTTCATATCTGAGTCCATCATTTTGAAGGCCTAGGATATAGATTTTGTTGTGAGGGTCCTCGGATTGATTCAAATCTAATTCAATGCTGATATTTTCCTTCGTAGGGTGGGAACGATGCGCGTGAACGGACGCGTGAGGCATTTTGAGATACGAACTTTGATAAAAATCGAGGTAGGTATTATAACAGTACAGACATGGAATTTCGGTTGTGTCCTGAATCCTGAAATAAGGTCAGCGATATTGGTTTTTAAAAGTGAGTTTTGTTGAGATTCCATTTCGGGTCATTGTAGTATTTTATGCTAAGAAATGGTTTTTCAACAAAATCTGAATAAAGGAACCATATCTGGGGTTTTATGAAACTTGTGCGTAAGTACAATCACAAGGCCAGTCTGTAAAAGAATGGCCAGGAAGTGCTTTCACTACATGTTCCCTACATCATGAGCATTTATTGTTGTAATTGGATATGTCCAGTCTTCAAAGTCATCGACATATATGTTACCATTAGAATGGAGCTGAAGCAGCCAAAATGACTTGAAATAGATATTTTGAGATGATTATAGGAAACCTTCATACTCGTGTAAATGTTTCAATCAGAGTTGCAAAATATCAGAAATACGGATTCCATTCCACGCACAGTGGTAACAATGCGCCCGTTCCCACCAAGGGCCGCCATTCCTTACTCTGTGAGTAATTGTTTCCCTTCCCTTGCAATTGAAAACGTGACTCGTTCTAGAGGTGTGAGCAATGTTAAGTTTTAAAATAGTTTTGTGATATTGTATTGTTTGTGTTTTTTGATCATGGAAAATGTATTATTACGTGGGTGAATTACTTACTATAAGAGTGGCAAACACCTCTAAGACTAGTTTATTTTTTCACAGGTTTGTCATCTTATGAGAAATAAACTGCTCTAAATTCAAGGTCAACCTGAGGCTATGGAAGAAAATATTTTACTATTACTGGAAAATACAGTACAAGCATTAAACCCTTCCAGTATACCATGGATTTAGTACCATGCAATTTGTAGTTATTATTATGCATAATGGTAGCAATGTAGTCAAGGTTGTTGGCAGATATATCCGACTCTGCGTTCTCTCACTTTCTAACATGAAATATCACAAATCTATACTGGGCAAACAACAAAACGTTCTTGTTTTTATTGCAACACACATGGTCTTGCTTTACATTAAGCAACGGGCTAGCTCCGTTACTACTGTTAAAATTGATGACGTCAATAATGTGACACAATAACATCCTTCCATTCCAGTAGTGGAAAAACATACGTAAAGAAAAACCATTCTGCGTCATGTAAGAAGCCCAGTAAATAGTCGAGATCAACATTTGCCCGTAAATAAAAGAAATAGTAAGTAATTCTGTGTTTAAAACCAATACATTTATTCCGTGCTGCCATCTTTCAATCGAAAAGTAAGCCATTTATTTACCTTGCGCCAATACGCCATTTCTCATAGAAAAACAAAATCCACGTGTTTGTAAACACGTGGATATCGCAAGCACCTATAACAGACTCTACCGCTATATTAAGTATTGTTTTGTGTTAAACATATGGACTCAATCAATATCACACTTTAAAATAAATACATTCCTTTACACTCTATGTGGAGCATAAGGCTGCAACAAAGCTTCACCATTCAAATATATTCTCTGTCACACTTTTAAGATCATCCAATTACTTTCCGAGCTTACTGCATTATCCATCGGTGGTCCTACACCAATCTAATCCTTGGCCTGCCCCAATGTCTGTCCCTTAAAGCTTCTCTTGAGATGTTATCCTGTAATTATCTCTCCGGAGTGTGTGGTCAAGCCATTATCATTTACACCATCTGACCTTTAATAAAATGGGCTTCTGGTTAGTTTTGTTTCACAGGTATTCACACGATACTACGTTTGACCACTATGGGCCCAATATGCTCCATTGAGACTTCACATTGATCTGAAGGAACCGCAGTTTGGTCATTACTCTTAATTCTCTGGATCCTCTAATTGGCCCTAAACTGATAAATGCCCCTTTGACCAAATTGAGTCAGCTCTTGAGGCCTTCCTCTGTGTCTTAAAATGCGGTGATGGACTACCCCACATAGCAGAACTTGTCTACATCCTACATAACCTGATTGCCGATGCTAAATTGCGTGATATTGTAGCTATTGAATCTTATCACTTTTGTCTCCTTTGAGTTAATCTCTAAGCCGACTTGTCACAATTCGAAGGAAAGGTCATTGAACTTTGATTTCATATTTTTTAAGGTGTGCGCGAGTTGTTATAGGTCATCTGCATAGCCCAGATGCTGGGTATCCATTGTATGTGCTTTGTTACTTTGTTCACACTTCACAGCTGATTAAAATATCCCTGTTCTTACTCCTAGTACACTCAAAAATGCTTAAATGGGGTAAAATTATTGTTTGATACCATTTTACTATATGGTAAATAAACGATACACGATCTAATTGTTGTGTTTGTCATCACTTTTATTACTGTCAACAATGCGTATCTTTATTTATAGCACTACGTCTTACTCCCCATTCGGGCTATATGCTTAAATACTAATTACGCCAGTGGGTTAGGAATTGGGAAGGGTGAATGTAGATGAAGTGAAACCGCATTTGAGTAGAGGGAGAGTGGAAAACCGTTTAGAAAAAAACACCCTCAGTTCATCCAAGTGAGATTCGAACCTTGATCTTCCAGTCCTCATCAGTCTAGCTCAACACGAAACTAGCGCCTTAGCCAACCACGCCACCGAGGTGGGTAGCATAATAATACGTATCTTTGAAAAAATAATATAAAAGGTCAATTAGATCTATTAATAACAAAATATAGACCTTCATGCAAAGTATTTAATTGTAATAATAGAGTGGGACTTAATTTTATTTATTAGATTATAAGTTTATCATAAATCATAATAAGCTTAAAAGAAAAGTAGGCAAATTTAAAGAATTAAATCATTACAATTGACATCACATTTTCCCCTCATGAATATTATATGTATATATATATATATATATATAATATTCATGAGGGGAAAATGTGATGTCAATTGTAATGATTTAATTCTTTAAATTTGCCTACTTTTCTATATGTATGTATGTATGTATGTATTCTGTATGTATATATATATATATATATACATACATAAAGATATTTGGGATTAGTTCTAGAACAAGCAATCAGCGTTCCGTTATGTTCAGGTTGTACCAAGGGAGTTAGTTTTATATCTAGAACTCCATTAAAATAATTCCTTAAGAAGAAAGCAGAAAATTAATAATTCCCAAATCCCAGCTGTCTTAGTGGGTAAAAGCCTTACAGCCTAGCTTGGTCGATAGCGCGTCTGTATTCTGAGGTCCGGAGCACGACCGATTCCTGGCGTGTCTATTATTGGTGAAATTGAGTAGTTACATTTCACAGTGATCATTTAACACCTGGAGCTCTATGTTCACGTCGATAATACTTTATAAACTGTCTGCTAGTATAATAATTAGGTTCATACCATGTGCATTATAGGCCATAGTAACTAAAAGTAATGTTAGAAAGGACACGTGGATTTATTTTAAAGCTTATTAGTAGGTTTGAACCAATAACTTACACTCTTGACTTTTATCAGGAGTTATTGGTACAATCATGATTGCTTGTGGCGAGATTTTCCCCCGTCTTTCCTTCATTTCACCATAAACACACCAAATCAGATCATCTTGAACATATATTTTAAACTCTTTGCGTTCAAACTAATTCGTATTTTCTAATTTCTGTATTTTATAGTTTTCACACGTGAATTAATAATTTGTTTAGCACAACACCCTACTACAAATTCGATGTATAATATATGTAATTAATTCTAGTGTTTACGGGAATAGGAAGGTTAAATTCAAAAGAAGTGTACCAACATTTGTATATGAGAGGGAACGGGAAACAATTTGGAGAAAAGCACCTTCAGTACACTCTAACGGGATTCAAACCCCGATATTTCCATCATTGGCAGTCAAGTCTCTTGCAAGAGCTATGCCTCAGATCTTGCGACCACCGAAGTGAGTAATTAATTAGTTAATGGTTGACCTGCATCGATGGGTATGGAGTAATAAATATTAAGTTACTATTATTATTATTATTAGCACCACGTCTAACTACCCATTCGGGTTATACGCACTTACGCTAATATGTAATGGTAGGGTGATTGTGAGATGAAATGGAGGACCTACAGTTTAACGTGGAATCCGAACCACGGTGGAGGCCTGGCATTCCTCACATTCACAAGATGTCTTGTCAATGGTGAAGGAAGGGTTTGGTAATCAGATAAATCTTTGCCGGGACCGAGTATTGAACCCCGGCCACCAGCATAGAAGTCTGACACCTTACCCCTAGACCACCAAGTCACCTATAAATATTAAGATCATATAGGCTGGTTTTCCGATGACAAAGAGGTCAGGACGGGAGTCAAAGCCGGATAAACTGTTGGGACTTTAATCCAAACGGTTTCCCTCTCTCCCCTCTGTTCCCTCTCAGTGAATGTGGAAAAATTTCCTCTAAATTCTGCCTTAATAATCCCTACTTCGTCAGTTAAAATGTGATACAGCCCGAACAGAAAGTAGCTTGAAAATATCTAACAATCTTTAGATATTATATAATCGTTTTAGATCAGTTGTTCACATCCACAAGTGATTATATGTCATGCAAAGTGTTTTAAGTGCGTTTTACTCTAGGGGGAAGGGGGGGGGGATCCGAGTTGGACCATCTATCTTCATCCTTCGCGCACAGGAAGGTAGTGTGTTGCTAGCAGTCAACTATACAGGGGTAATGTGTTAGATGAGTTAGTGGCGACAAGGGGCATAGCTCACGCCGGAGTTGTCAGCTGACAAATTCGGGCGCCACGGCAGACTAGACTACAGCTAGGTCCTGCCGCCTCCGTTCGCCCATTATGAGGAAATAGTTCCACGAGTTCGTCGTATTCTTCCTTTTCCACTTGCAACCTCCCAATGGGGGCTCATTTGTCACCCATAACTTTCACACGAGGGCGCAGAAGAAAAGTCAGGAACTAGAGAATTCACTCAAATGTATGGAGGAAGGGGAGGAAAAAAAGACAATATATGAACATGCATTTTATTTTAAAATATCGTTGTTTTTATAAACTTGTTACATTTGTGTGTTTTACAAACGCACATATTTTTTAACTTAAAATATTTGGTTCCCCATGCTACCAAATGAATAAATAGTATTAAATAAAACAAAAGGGATTCAACTTTTAAATTGTTTAACAAAAAAGTATTATTTATAGCCGTATCGTATTAGGGGTGACCTTTAAGAGCATATAAAAACTAAACGTACTATATAAAACGTTGGAAACAACTCACAATTTATTTTACAACCATCGAAATAAGCATAATTTATCCAAAGCTTACCGTATTAATTCTGAATAAAGTATACATATATGAATTTTTGAACGGTTAGATAAATGTTTTAGGATTGTGATTCAATGTAGAATATATTCCTTTAAATGTATACGTGTTTTATTTCTGAGGAAGAATATTAGAAAATATTTCTTTATCGGCGTGTTAGCGTTGATATTTCAATCTCTTCCTGAGAAACTGTAAAGTTTTGGGCACCAAAATGTAGTGTTTATGGTTGGTAGTACCCTTTATTTACTCAGAAAAAGAGGAGGTTTAGCTTTCTTGGTCTCACTTTAGTGTAGTTTATAAGTATATGGTAAAAGTTTATTACATCAAGGTAAGAATGTTACCTTTTAGGATAACTGGAGTGTAAATTGACTACATTGAAAAAAAGAAGAGATTCGTTATATCAAATTCAGAAAATACAGAAATTTGTGGACTCTCCTACCATGACATTATAGTGTGTTTTTGTTACATTAATAATGTTTGTGATCAAAACTATTGCTTAGTGTTAAAATAATCTTATTTATTGAAACCTAGACAGAAAAATATGTCAATATAGCGAAGCCATTGCCTAAAAATAGATTGTTTTAAATATGCTTGTGTTCTTACTGTTGATATAAAATCTGGCTTGGTTAATAACAATGTGTGCTGTATATAACAACAGGCTAGTTGACAAAAGTAAAGTTAATAAATTTTACTTCAATTTTGTGTTAGTGTTCAGTTTGGAACCACTACTGGCTGATACGTTAGGCACTTGAATGTACACGCTATCATCCAAAGCCGTACGGAGGATTTNGGGGGGGGGGTGTCAGTAATATGTTTTAAATTAATACTTATATTTAGCTGGACAACGATACAATAATCAAATATGGGATATAGTTATGGTTGTACATAAAATATTATTGAAATGTTTTTTTAAGTAATAAAAAATAACGTAGATATTTGTTTTTATTGGGATGAATAAATGTAAACACACACAAAAAAAATCGTAGCACTCAACCGTTCATGACACATCGATACCAATAGCTTGTCCCAGCTTGTCCAAGATATACATTAAGCCATAGGGAATAAATAATCAAGTAGGAGTCTTACAAATATCTCTTTTTGCTGGAAACTACTACTGGAACTGATTTTGTTCTCGTCTCATTATATTTAATGTTTTATCTCTCTCACCCTATTTGGATGGAGGGAGGGTGGAAAACTTAATAAACCATTTGTTAAAACCACCTTTGCTGCACCTGACCCTGACTCAAGCCCCGATATTCCTATAATAAGCGTTTCAGCCTATTGCAAGATTGAAGTCTTAGCATATTCTGCCACCAGGGAGGGGATGGAAATCTAAAAGGAGCAGATTAATCTCAGCAACAGACTCTAGGCTTTGAAAACACTAGTGAACCTGGTTGAGTAATATCTGTTACTACCATCAGTTTTATCCGTTAGGCTGGCGTCTTCTTGGTGTATACATACATTCAATTGATAGCTTTATATTTTGTGGTTTTACATATTCTCCTTAAGCAAATACTGGTGCATCTATTCAACACTCAACACACTAACAAGAAAATGTTCTTGAAATAAAGACCAAACTGATGGCCTCACTTTTGATACATGCGTATTCAGTGTTTTCTCCCGCCATCAACGCCTCCTGCGCCCAGGTAGGCTAGACAGCCCCGGCAGACCCTGTAGAGCCCCCATGCCGTTCTGCATGAAGCTGAACATGTCAGAGCCAGCGGGCATCGGCATGAGCATCATGCTGAAGCCTCCAAGCACCATGGTGCCTCGCTCGTTGAGCATGGTGTTGTTAATGAGGCCAGGCAGCATACCTCCAAAACTGGAGAGGCCGGAACCTCCTGAGGCCTCGTCCCTTCCTGTGCGAGCCCATGCAGAGATTAGGTCAAGGGCACAGACATTCCTTCTCTAGGTCAAGGGACATTTGCTCAACATACATCATTCAGATGGAATCTTTGAACGATACTAAATCCGGCTCAAATATAACATATTCAATATATTTATAGCACACACTTGTGGGCACGATGATAGAGGCGTCAGTATTATCCGCTCTTGTTCTCCAGTGATGAGGACGTCAAGGGAAGGCGGTACAATGATGGACGGAGGGTATAATGTTGCGTCTGGGTGTATTGAGGTGTTTTTTCCTACATTATAACCCACTCTTCCTCCAAGAAAATGTAGGCACATATCCTTGAAATTATAATTTCCTTATTTCGACCTCACTTTTGTAAACATGTCTTTAATCCAATTGGTCAATTAAGACACGAATTAGTGAAAGTATAATTGGGTACAAAAAAAAATTGTACAATTTTTGGAAACATTTTATTATCCACATTCCTTGTCTTTCGTGATATGCGCCTATTATCCGTCTGGGATATCAACTAGCTTACACTGATGAGTTAGAATCTTATAGAAAATACACCGGAATTTATCTGGAGAGAAAGTGGGAAACCATTTTAGAAAAGAACACCTTTGTACATCCGGCCGGAATATGAATCCTAACCTCCCCATTACAGGAACATCAGGCCAGCTTGATGTCTGCGTGGCCATTAATGTTGGTTTTAACTAACTTATTAATATTCTAATCCATCTGTGTGTCACACAGTAGGTTTCTCTTAGGTTAGTGAATATTGCCTCTCTTGTAGACATTTTATACTAACACTTGAAAAATAAATAAGACCTAGAATAAACACAGGTATAGCAATAACTGGCCAATCGTTTAGGTGCAGATCTTTAAAACCATTGAAGACATATTATTTAAACCAATTAGGAGTTAAAATTCAATTTGTCTCATTTTAAATATTATATTTGTATCAAAATTCTAGTATTTGATGAACACCTTTTTGATTCAACTTACCGTGTCTTCTTAGAACTGTTTCTTGGTCCAAGTTTGTATCATCGATCTCGTTGGCATATTTCGATCCATCCTGTATACAAATAAAAATGTATTTAATTCTCTGCCATAGTTGTAAAAATATTAAATTCCTCATCGAAAATGATGGACATATCTACTACTTACGTACAAAAATAATATCTTATTGTACAAGCGGCTCTCCCCAGCTTATGAATTATAATAATTTATAAATCAAACGTGACTATAAATATTTAACAGTTTTGGAAGCTACGAAGTTGAGTGAAGACTGCTAAAAATGTTTTGTAGATAACAAATTGGCCTGTTGTCGCATTACGCATAATTTTTGTAACTGTAGCCTTTGAATATTAGAAAAGTAAATAGAAAAAGCAATTCACCCAGAAATAATATATATTCTCATTATAATTTTGGCTGTATGTCGTTTGGAAACTCCCCCCCTAAAAGAAATTTGTTTGAAACATTCAATACAGGAAGTTTGGGTGCAGCACTAGTAAATAAATGGGAGTTATTTTGGATCAACCGATATAAGACGTATGGACGTATGTACGTATGGACGTATGGACGTATGATTAAGAATAGACATAATTATTACTTTCAAAGCTGACCTAATATAATCTAACCTAACCACCAAGCAAATCACCTAAAGGTTTACAGATCTAACCTGTCATAAGCTAAGCCAATTTAACCATCAGGCAAGATAATTGTTATTCTATAAATTAAAAAATTACACCTTCACACGGGAATCTAATCTGCAACCTTTGGCGTAGTATGTTAATGTTCTAACCACTGAGATATCCAGGAATTGTCTCGTTCCCACTGTCATTCTTCATCCATATGTTAAGGTAGAGTCTGTGAGGGACGTGCGAAATCGTCATCTATTTATGTGTGATCAATTAAGATCACGAGATACCAGATAACGCAGCCACATTCGACTATGGAGGGCTTTATTCTTTTAAATGTACGTACATGACAATTGTATGAATGTGCATATCATGATGGATTGAATAGAAAAGCTATTATATTTTATAACTACGGTTATAGCCGCATCTAAATATCAGATCAAAATATATGTTTTCCAGCTATCACTTTGACAGCTGTGAGATAAAATCTATAGTAGGATTGACATAAAAAGAACCTTATCTAACATTTAAAACAATTATTGAATCCAGCTTCATGTACTTCAATAAATTCACTATTAGAAATATTATTTTTACTTTCCTCCTACCTTCTCCCCCTTATTTATTTCCCCCCTCTCCCAACAATCCCACCACCAATACAAAGCACCACGGTGCCACAGAACTAGTTGTATACTGGATATGCTCATATAATCAAATGCATCAGTTTTTATGAAAATTGTTGACCTGGTGGTCTAGGGGTAGGGTGTCAGACTTCTATGCTGGCGGCCGGGGTTCAATCCTCGGTCCCGGCACAGATTTATCTGATTACCGAACCCTTCCTTCACCTCTGACAAGACATCTTGTGAATGTGGGGAANGGGTTCAATCCTCGGTCCCGGCACAGATTTATCTGATTACCAAACCCTTCCTTCACCTCTGACAAGACATCTTGTGAATGTGGGGAATGCCAGGCCTCCACCGTGGTTCGGATTCCACGTTAAACTGTAGGTCCTCCATTTCATCTCACAATCACCCTACCATTACACATTAGCGTAAGTGCGTATAACCCGAACGGGTAGTAAGACGCGGTGCTAATAATAATAATTTTATGAAAATTAGTTAGCTTTTTTTTAGCACCGCATCTTACTATCCATTCCGGTTATACTATTATGTATTACTAATAAACGCTAAACAGTTAGGGATGGAAAAGGTTGAATTTGAAGGAAGTGTGCCCGCATTTACTTGGAGAGGACTTGGGAAACCGTTTAGTGAAAACCACCCTCAGTACACCCAACCGGGGTTGAAACAGGATCTCCCCGTCATCGGCAGTTTAGTCTACTGTGAGAGTAGCGCCTTCGGACATTCGGCCACCGAGGCTGGAATTATTCTAGCTAAATACTGACCAAAAAAATACGTATAAAGTTAAATTCTTGTTTATATGAATAAAACCTGAATGCTAATTTGAAATGTTATGTGCTTATAATGGTACTGAATGTATATTTACATCCATTATTGTTTCCAGCTTGTTTTCTGGCTCAGTTTTTTTATTCAAACCATATATTTTTAAACTATCCGCTTCATATGCCTTATAATCTAGCTTAAACCTGGGACAGGCACAGCACCCAGTCCTCAGCCATTAATGTATCAATGTGAAAGGGTAAGCCTACATGTACTGAATGTATAGGAAAAGAAAATAATCTAGTTTGGAAATACATAACTGGTATAAGAATTCCACTAAACTGAAAAATAATGTCTGAAAGCTACATGATATTTTAAAGTACATTTTATTATAAAGTTGATTCATATTTTTTATCGGTGAACACATATTCTTATTTTAGAAAGTAGCTGGTCAGTCCATTCGTAATACACAGAATAAAAATGAACCACTAATGTATATTTTATATTGACTTAACACTCTAAGTAATTTGCACCGTTACTTACTGTGTCCACAATCAATGGGAAGGATTGCACACCTGGAAAATATAATTCAGCATTAGCAGTGAAAAAATAAACCATTAGAGCTAAATTCACAACATGTTATCATAGATTTAAATTAAGGTAAGGACAGTACGGTTCTTCAGTCCGACGGTAATGCTAGTTCATCACGAGCTCGTTTCTCGGCCGATTAACAGCGAAATTATATACTCGATTACTCTAGAAGAAAAAAACGTATTTAAGTTATGTTTTCTGGACTCATTTTTTGACGAGTTAAATTGTGATCCGTTTTGATAATTTATTTCAACTTAAAATAGTTGTTATTCATGTTTATTTTAAATATGGTAAAACTGATTAACTAGACACAATTTCTAAAGTAGAATGCAGAAAACCTCACCTTGATGTGATATCTGGTTTGAGCTGAATAACATTTTAATTAGGTTAGGTACTGACAGGGTGCTAGACCAGTTCATAGGAAACTGAAACCAGCTATTTTACTATTTTTAGCACTTCGTCTTAATACCTACTTAGGTTGTACGCTGTACTAATTAAATGAATATGTTAAGTATGAGTAAGGTTGAACTTGAGGAAGTGTAGCTGAATATGCGTGGGAAACCATTTATGAAACATGATCCTCAGTGTAATCGGCTGGTATTCAGGCCCCAATATTTTCATCGTCGGCACTCTAGTCCAGTACGGGAGTGACGCCTTGGACCATTCAGCACTCAAATCATGGTTTTGTTTCTATTAAGTCAGTATTCTGATCGGCTGTTCTTAGTTCTTAGTTCGTAGTTAATCGTATTAGACACGTACGGTAGAGTCCGACTATTAGAGGTTCACAGCACTGAGACGACCTCAGAGATAAAACCACACGGATAATACGAATTCCTATAAAACACACTACAACAGTGTTTTCCAAACATTTTACTGTCACTAATTCCTTTTGAGACTATGGTCAGGCCAACTTACCTCATCTAGCACCTCACAAAAAATAAAATAAGCAAATACTTGAAATATTGTCGAGAGTAACAAAGGTCGTTTAATAAAGTTTTAGTGGTAAACTTAGAAAAAAAGGTGTGAAAATAATATAGAGTGGATGAAGGTTTATGAAAGCCTATGACATCACATCAAACTCTGCGCTAATCTGTTTATCAGGTATGTTTTTTAGCACCACATCTTACTATCCGTTCGGGCTATATGCTTATGTAATAATTACACTTATGGTTATAGGAGTGGGGAAGCTTATATATATAAAAGATGTGTATCCGCGTTTGCGTGAAGGGAAAGTGGGAAACCATTTAGGAAAATCCACCCTTGGTACAACCAACCGGGATTGAACCACGATCTCCCCGTCATCAGCGGTCTAGTCTAGTGCAAGAGTAGCGCTCTAGACCACGTGGCCACCGAGGCGGTTAGGTTTATTACTATCCAAAAATATTTTATATTCAATAAGACTCAGTGGTGCATCATGTACCCCCAGTGGTATGCTTACCACAGTTTGGAAAATACATCACTACATTAAATTTGACTGTAACACACTCTCACAACATTTAAAAAATCAAGACAAATTATTAAGCTCTAGACGTAGCTCTCAGTGCTAAGTGAACACACTCGACTAAAGCTTGATTCACACGCTCACCGAGAAAATATATACATTTATTATTTTTAGCATCACGTCCTACTACCCATTCGGACTATACACCTCGCCGAGAATAGAGAACAGAATATTGGTTTGAGTGGAGCAGCAATTCACAAGCTGTATGTTGACCGATGATGCATCAAAATGCAACCATAAAACGCTGATAATCACTACATTTTAGTTTCTAGTGGATGAACAAATGTTTTATATTAATGTCACGATGGATGTTTTCAAATTATAAAAGTGTGTCGTAGCACAATCAAATGCATCAGTACACACTCTCTACATTAGCGAGTTATTCCAAATCTCCTCACAAAAGCCAACGAAGCTGTCCGCTAGCTTCTAGCTCTACAGCGTATGCACACTTATTTGGGATTGATGATTTTTAGATTTGATCGGTTCTCCCTATCGAAGATCTCACGCAAGGCGGATAGAGTAGAGATTAGTTGAAATTTATCATAAATCTGCTTCGGTGGCCGCATGGTCTAAAGCGCTACTCTTGCAATAGATTAGTCACCATAAATGACGGGAAGATTGTGGTTCGATCCCTGTTGGGTATACTGAGGATGGTTTTTCCTAAATGTTTTCCCACTCTTTCTCCCCGAAAATGTGGGCTACTTCCTCTATATTAAAATCTGCTCATCCAAAGCAGATTATTGTGATTGGTACATAAGCGTATAGCCGAATGGGCAGTAAAATGAAGTGATAAAATATTAATAATATTTAGCACCGCGTCTTACTACCCGTTCGGGTTATACGCTTTAAGTACTAATTACTCTAATGGATTGGGAATTGGGAAGGTTGAATTAGAGGAAGTGAGCCCGCATTTGCGTGGAGGGAGAGTGGAAAACCATTTAGGAAAAACCACCCCCAGTTCACCCGACCGAGATTCGAACCTCGATCTCCCCGTCCTCAGAAGTCGAGCTTAAACACGACAAGCGCGTTAGCCAGCTACGCCACCGAGGCGGGTAAGTGATAAAATAAATTAACAAAACAGTTAGGGCCAATGAGGTAGATAGATATCTTGTGATTTGATTATATCTTGTCACATGACCCGGTGTCTGTTCTTCTTTTGTTTTTCGAAGAACGTGTGAATCCATAATAAGTCGAGAAACAAGCGATAATATTTACGGTGACACAATAGGTGGAAACGATAAGTTGCTCTATAATTCGCTCTGACACTTATATTGAATATCTGAACCAATTTAATGAGGATAGTTTCCTCGACAATTCTCACAAAACATAAATTGTGCTATCACCTCAGAAAATGCGACTCCTCGGATGGTTGGGACTCTACTGGACAGATAGTGAAATGAATAATATATCTGGTATAAAATTATAATAGAAAATATTCAATGTGAAAATTATTCATATCTTTTATGTTTACTGTCCCAACATTTGACGAATATTGTGGCAATCCTGTATTTTACAAAAAGATTAAAAAACATTGGATAATTTTATTAACTCAAATTTTCATACACTAGATCACCAAGTAGATTGTTTTTTTATGAGTATTAAGATCTAGGTCCTTATCTTAAAACATATTTGCATGAATTGATATTGTTTGTAATTAGCGTGTGTGATTGGGTAGAATTTAGAATCGATAGCAGGAATAGTAGAAACCGGAACCAACAAATTTTGTAGCTGAGACATCACCAAACTAAATAAATATCAGATAAACCTCGGTGGACTTGGGTTGAAGTGCTTTCCTCAGGACCCGATGTTCATGGGTCGATAAATATCAGGTAAGCCTCGGTGGACTTGGGATGAAGTGCTTTCCTCAGGACCCGATGTTCATGGGTCGATAAATATCAGGTAAACCTCGGTGGACTTGGGTTGAAGTGCTTTCCTCAGGACCCGATGTTCCTGGGTCAATAAATATCAGATAAACCTCGGTGGACTTGGGTTGAAGTGCTTTCCTCAGGACCCGATGTTCCTGGGTCGATAAATATCAGGTAAACCTCGGTGGACTTGGGTTGAAGTGCTTTCCTCATGACCCGATGTTCTTGGGTCGATAAATATTTCTTGAGCGATAAAAGCCCGTAACAAAACTTATTTCGTAGGTGGAATAAAGTATTTGGTCTCATGTCGATTGTGGCATGTAAAAGAAAGTACGTGAAAGTACCTTTCTCTCCAAAATTGGTAGGACTTTTCTCTCTCGCTCATAAAATCTCGCGTGTACTGATATACTCAGTCGATTCAGAAAGTGCACGTTAAATACCTCAAATAAATAAATAACAATTGTTATTCATGTTTATTTTAAATATGGTAAAACTGTTTAACTAGCCTCAATTTCTAAAGTATAATACAGAAAACCTCACCTTGATGTGATATCTGATTTGAGATGTATTACATATTAATTAGGTTTGGTGCTGACAGGGTGCTAGACCAGTTCATACTAGTAAAACATAGCAAAAATTAATTCATTGATATTTTACTGTCGTGCAAATGATTAATAAATGGTAGCTAAATAGTTATATAAATATTTATTTTTAAAGTAGACCTAATTGGTTATAACTTTTGTTTGAGGGTAGATTAAAATATTAATAAGAGGTTTACTTATCCTCATTTAAAATGATATAATAATAATAATAATAATAAATAGTAGGTAGTTAATGTTGAGTTATTATCATACATTAATAATTAGAGGTGAATTATCATACCATTTTTTGGGGTATCTGTTTTTTTAAATGACCATCCACCATCCGTTGGCCTACCCTTTGTACAAAATACCGTATTTGCATTCATATTAGATAACTCTTATCCCATGCTTTTAGTGCTAAAATATTTATGAGAGTTCTAATATGCACGTAATTTGAAAAACGAGAAGGGAGACTTGTCATAAAATAAACAATAAGTTCACAAATATTTAAACTAGCTACTTTTAGTGCTAGTTAAATAACTTTTATACCGTACATATAATAAAGAGTTTACATAATTTTTAAGGGAAATAAATGTAGGTCAACTGCAGTAGAATTATTTACATGCTATAGCGTGAATTTAAATAGAAAGATTTTTTTTAATGTAGAACCAAATATAATTTCAAATTTTTTCGAGATTCTGCTCTTGAGAACAAGAATACCAGAGATATTGTCCAATATGTGAGTAAAGATGGCAGTTACCCATTTTTTTAGCCCCATGTCTTACAACCTGTTCATATTATACATATGTGTATAAACTACGCTAGTAAATTAGGACAATAAAGGCTAAATTTAGAGGAATTTGCTGGCAATTTCGTTTAGGGAGAGTGTAAATCATTTAGGAAAAACCACTCTCAGTAAACCTGACCCGGATATGAACTCTGATCTCCCTGTCATTGGTGGTATAGTCTATTGCGAAAGTGACGCCTTAGACCATGTGGCCACTGAAGCAGTTTAGTCCCCTATGTTTCAATCGTATGAGCATTCACTAGCTAAGCCTCAGAGGCCGAAATTGTTTCAGGTGTAATTTTCAAATTTAGGTGCTAAAATCATTAGTCTTTACTCAGAGTGAATCAGTACCTACTATCGAGTATGTAGGGAGGTTTACTATGGAGTATGGTGGTCCTATGGTCTAAGGTGTCACTCTAACAGCAGAATAGAGTATCAATGGCTGGGAACTCGAGGCTCTAAACTCAGTCAGCTGTACTGAGGGCAGCTTTTCCTAATTGGTTTTCCACCTTCCCTTCATTCAAATGTGGGTAAACTTCCTCTAAATATAATCTTATCCTTAAAATTATTAGCATAATTAATACTTACGTGTATAAACCTAACGGGTAGATGGGCGCCAGGTTGCAAACTAGTATAGTTTAGTGCACCAGTTCAGGTGCAAGCTTATTCCTATAACCAGTTTTTAAGTGCTCCACGTGTATTAGTCATCCGGGTCATCCAAATATTTACACTAACAGGGTAATAATGTTTAAGAAGCTATAATACAGATAATGTGTACCCAATTTGTGAGGAGAGAAATTAGAAAACCATATAAGACACTTCTAGCCAGGATTCAAGCCCCAACCTCCTCGTCACCTGGCGAACCAGACAAGTCTTACGCTTTTGTCAACGTAGATTACCGGCTGGTTGTGCAGAGGTGTTTTTTTCCTGTTGAGGCTTACAACCCTCCATTAATTAGGGTACACAATAAATTAATGCAACCTTCCTCATCTCGATCCCATTAATGTATATATACAGATAGCCAGGGCGAGTGGTCAGAAGTGTATTTGGAAAAATAAAAACTATTTGATACCCAATAAACAACTTTCTTGGAATTTCAATAGATCGTTAAAAATTAGGGTGATACTTACTGAAGTTGCAAGCGGTACTAATAACCAGCACTATTATGATTATAACGACGAGCATGATTGATCGCCTGGATTCAGAATAGTTACATAAGATAAATTCAACAGGTGTGCAGTCTAACGTCAACTTTGTATGGACTAGAAAAAAAATGTCCCAATGACTCTTTGCGCACTCCCCAGAAACTCAATAGTAGACAACCTCACTGAGGCGAAAACAACTTGGTCTATATCGGTCGTACATTTACCGTAGATTGAAACTCTTTTGAGCAGCTAAATACGCTTTTAATCGATAGTACCGTTCGAAAAGGGGGAGGTGATAAATTACATTTCTCTTTTTCTGTTACAATTACTTTCTAATAATATCAAAGGAGGAATAAATTTAGCATGCAATCGGTATGACACTGGAATCGTCCCTGATAAGCTTGTATCCATCGTGCGTGACGGGGACTTCTTGCTTTGATACAATAAATATAGTAATAATAATACTAATAATAATGCACATTAGTATGCTCGTTAGAATTATGGAAAAATCCTCACCAATGATGTACAGTACATGTAAAAAAGAGTATCAACCTCATCTTGTCTGGTTAGCCATTGAGGAAATATAGGGCCGTTTAAACAATATATTTTTTCATGCAACATGCCGCATTCAACTAGACGTAAAGGAGATGCACTTTGTTGTGTGCCTAAACCCAAGAAGGCACACGTGCTCCCAAAATATTTGGGGAACATGTTGCAACAATCTTGCCCCATTACCACTTGAGAATTGTAAATGGTGGTGTCATTGGTTTGTCCAGTTGTTGTGTAAGTTGTGTTTTCTGTGATTAAGTACAGTAGCTCCATGGCTTCTTTGGTGCTGACTGACAGCTTTGAAAAGTTACCAGACCAAATTATGTATCCCTACGCCGAACCATATGATCTGTAAAAACATGTCTTTGGCAGCTGTCACTTCTGACAGTCAAAATTTAGGTATATACCTAAATGTTGACTGTCAGAAGTCAGCTGTGAGCTGTCAGTCAGCACCAAAGAAGCCATGGAGCTACTGTAGAGTGCTGAAAACACAATCGAATCCATTAGAGCCAGCCATTGTTGTGGTGATAATCACTCATTACACTTCGACCATAAAAATCTCATCAAGCGGAGGGATGCGGCACAGTCACTACGTGTAGGCTACGCCGTAAAATGACGATAGCTGCAGTAACGCCAGCAGTAAGTACTTCCCACGACGAAATCTTTAAGCTAATGACGCATGGAAAGAGATGCAAAATCTAAAGCAGGTTGGGTAAGACGTAAGAAGCACCACAAGAGGCATGCCTATGGGCATGTAATGTTGTATTTTAAGAGGTATAGGTCTAAACCCACTTTGGGTTTGAATTCCAGCAAGGAGTACTTGGGTGGTTTTTGTTCTCCAATATGGTTTACCACTATCTTTCCATGACATTTCGGGAACACATTCTCTTTATTTCATCTTCCTTACCCCATTCGTATAAATATGTGGATAGGGCGGACGGATAGTAAGATGTAGTGTATGGATAGACAGCCTTTCTCATCCTATAATATAAGACCATACTTAAATTATGTAGGATTTTTTCATGGTTTTTGACCTCCTCGCACCCCTCACCACCAACTATCTTACTTTCTTTTTTTACGATTTGGTAAGTTATATTATTGTAATAGTTTTGTTATTTTTAGACATGAAGATTGGTACTAAAGCAAGTGAAATAAAATTGTAGAATAATTTAGTTTGAGTAAGATTTGGTGTAATATATCATAGGTAAATTTTAATATAAGTGGACTTTTATAATTTATGTAGCTATTTATTTCTTAATAAGCCATATTTTTAACTATCTTGCAATACCTTACTTATACTAGCCTAAATGTATTTATTAAATGAAATAAAATTTTGAATCTAATTGAAAAATAACATAATTAAAAAAAATTTTTTTGTCTCATTATAAACATTGATAAAAAAAACTTTACGTGAGATATATTCCGATCCTCCCAACCCCCCTCGTAAGGAGAGATCAGGAAATACTAAACCTACCTCCCCGCCAAAACCATTACGTAATTTAAGGACGGTCCCAATATTGTTCTAATGGCAGAAAGTACTGTCATTGTGCTAGGATGATTAGGGAACATTTTTTAAAATCAAAAATAGCAAATTTTTTGTTGACCCCACCACAACCCTACTATCCACACCAATGGCCACACAGTCTAAAAGTAGGTTCAATACAGGACAAGGTCTACAACCTTTTTAGTACCCGATTGACTAAAAAACTTCTAAACGGTCTCTTGATCATAGGTTTTTCATTTTTCTTTTGCTATATTTTGTTTTATCTATATATGAAATATTTCTTCCTTAATTCAATATTTACTCAAATAAATACTTCCTTACCTTTATATACATAAATATACCATAAGTAAAGTGTATATTCTAATATTAAACTATATATTGTCTTATAAAATTACCGATTACGACCGATCAAGGTTAACTTGGCCACACTCAAATATTATTTGAAAGTAAGTATTTTATGTATTTGAGAGTTTAAAGGACTTAAATAACAAATTTTAATAACTCTGTAGTTTTCTTAAACAATCGACTGAAAATGTCCACGATTTCGACCGGTCGATCACGATAGACAAGTTGCCGACCCCTGCCCTCGGTGGTATACCTCCGCACAGGCTAAGAAAGTATTCCCCAACTTATCTTGTTTTTATGCAAAATAATGTAAAACTGAGCCGATTTTTTGCTATACAGACATGAGTGCGTCAACCTTTAGATATAGGACTAGCAGTATACTGTATTTCCTGTGACCGGCAAGTCTAGGCTCTAATTCGGCCGGGTGCATTGTGGGATAGTTTTTCACATATATGTTATAATTGTGATTCTCTCATACCCTTCACGCTGAATGTACTCATTTCTTTAAAATATATATTTATATATATAATCCAGTGATGAAATATAGCGTGTAGCTTTTATGATTTCGATGTACTGTAGAAACAATAGCAAACGTTAGTATTTAAAATAATTATATTAATCTTAATTCGAATATAATTGTAGTATTGTAGTAGTAGAACTGATATAAACAAGTTTTGTATTCATATTTATAAAGATAAAAAACGTATAGTTGCGTTTAATTATTTCATCATTATATCATTCAAATATGAATTATGAGTACTTTATCGGAACAAGTGTTGATCGACGTTTCAATTTATTGGTAACAGCTATACGATTGTGTTGGACGCATTGAATTATTTGTGTACACTTGTTTGTTCCAGAGTATGTCTGTGACTCCCACCAAGTTTAGATAAGATATAATACGAAACATGTGCGTCCATTAACCAAAATAGAACCACTAAACGTAATTAGATGTAACATATCATTTTCTTCGCATCGCGTCCTACAACACGTCCCATCCGGCTATCAGCATCTACACACAAACGGAGCAGAGATGAGTAGAAAAGAATTTGGATCAAATGTACCCGGATTTCCGAGAAAGGAAAAATCGTTAATTATTTATATGAAAATCCACAATCCCTATACATAGTTGGGATTACCCAGCCCCATGGTGTATTGGTCAGTGCACCTAAATACATGTCTAGGGGTCTATGGTTCGATTCCTGGCTGCCACCATGGGTATTTTTCCCTTAAGATGAATGATCCCAACGATCACCAGGGTTTGGTTAGTTAGGCTTAAGTTAAGTTAAGACTCACACCGGCTCCACAACTTTGTAATAACTATCATCACTTCATCTCATTGCGGGTATGTGTAGACAACCTCCTATGGCGTACCCTGGGCAACACACTGTGTCATCAGAGCGGCTCTATATAAAAGCAACTGAACTGGATGCTGGTAAAGCCATAGGCTGAAATTATATATATAGTTGGTATTCAAATATCAACTTCCCCACCCCAAACTAATATAACATAACGAGACTGATTCCTTTGTTCGAATACATACCAATGCAGCCTTTATTTTTCATTTTAAATCTAAGCTTATAAAACCAGACATCGCATCGAGATCGACATCGACATAATCGACATCGTCAAAAGTCATCGACATCGAGCCATTGCGAGCCAGTGTCAGTGCAGTCGAGTGCGTTTTTGGTTTTACAACGTCGAGTGAAACTAGGTTTATTTTGTTTATTTGGCGATAGATTCCGTGCGACTGAAGTCGGGTAGAGTGGTATACCGCAAGAGACGCGTCAAGAGGAGGGAATGTCTTCCGTCTCGGATGTAGACGTTGAAGAAACGTACGATGAAGAAATGGAGGACCAAGGCCAGGAAGGGAGTCCATCCAACACTAATCCAATACTATTGTAATCCAAGCTCTAGAATTAGAGGGATTCAATACAAAATAAAACAAAGTTAATGTTACCAAAAATTTAGAAAAATAGAAGTGCGAAGTGTAACGATATTATGTTTTTTTGTTGTGAAACATATTACAGTACACAACCCATCTCCTAGAAGGAGGGTAATCCCACTGTTCTCCTTCAGTGACCAATTTAGTTTAAATGCGACGAGGACGAAGGCTAAGTTAAAAAGGGCAACAAAATTATATATATATTCTAAAACCTAAGGATAGATGGCATAATTATATTAGTGAAAAAATTCAAGTCTTAACGAAACTTTGCTTTTATTTCATTTAACCTTTTATTAAAGAACATATCGCTTCTGCAAAACATCTAAGCATATTCATATTTCTTATTTATACAATATCTGTAAAAGCAGAATAATAACAATCTATTATTATTGTTTTTTAACAAGACTTTCAAAAATACGTGTATTAAATTTTAATGTCTAGCATTATAAACATGGCGTATTCCAATATAACAAACGTAAATGAGAATTTTAGCAACGAATTATCTTAGTGCAAGTCAAAATTGTAACAACAGTATAATAGTTCCGTAATCGCCCCATTAAAGATCAACCTACGCGTGGCGTCTACACAAATTACGGAATCCTCCAATATTTAGAAAGTCAAAATAAACTTAGATATTCTTTCATTAAACTTTAAGGTTTATTCCTAACTTTATCATAAAGAAACATATTATTAATCTCTGCCACGTTCAATAACTGTGCAAAATAATTCCAAAGTTAAATACATAATGTTAACTATACAAGAATAATTATTAACGTCCCGCATTCCAACAACTAAATAATGAAGGCCTAATATTATAAACTTCTTAATATGGATATTAAGACAACACGTTTTGAAAACATACTCTTAAGGTTAAACAACTGAATCCCCGTTGATAAACAAGATTTGACTAACATTAAAAAAAAACTCGCATTAAAACTTTCCCCACATTACTTTGTATTTTAAGTAAAGTCCTACTTGTCGTAACATAAGCGAAGTTATTTTAATATTTAGTAAAAAGGAATGAATGTTCATCTAAGACGGTAAATAACAATAAATATACGTAGAGCCAAAAAGAGAATTTAGAAAATTACAATAATATTTAAATTAAAGCCGAACAAGAATTTCTCCTTACATTATATGAGTCTGTATTTGAAGCCTAAGCTTCGTCAATGTCCGAGCCTAATCCAAGAGTGGCTGCTATCTTGGTGAACAGTCTCTTATATGGCGCAACTATCGAACACTCGAGAAGGAATTACACCAAGGTGGGGATCACAGAATTAACACACATGAAAAGGGGGGGGGTGCGCTGGATTAGATGCGTTGAGAACATTCTATCAAGGCCACGGCTATTCTACGCTGTTCTCGGCGTCCACGTTGTTCCTGAGGCTAGTGGTGGCGCGTAGCGGCGAAATGCTGCACTAGGATCACAGCGCTTAGTTGTTTTACTGTTGATATCGTGTGTGGACGTCCTTTACCGCATGCTCGTCCGGCCGGTGAAATTGGGTAAGCGCTGTTCTTGTTGACTATCCCGTTTTTTTGATGCCTTGTAGCAATAATTGCTACACTATCAATAGAAACCGATAAAACCTCTGAGCCTGTCTCTGGACTCAAGCGGAAGCTAAGGACCAGGCCGGGACAGGAAGTTCTGCTGTCGAAGTCTATAAAAGTGAACAATAAGTTTGCTAGCTTGTCTAGCCTACAGGATGAAACAGTGACCAGTCAAACGGGGCAACCAAGTGGAGGCATGAAGGAAAGTTCCACCCCGTGGCGTATAAAGACCCCTCCGGTGGTCGTAACTAACGCGACACAATACAAAAATGTTATAAAGATCCTAAACAGTGGCTTGCAAGACGATTACAAGATGTACTGTATTGCACAGGGGATTAAGGTGGTCACGACCTCCTTCAGGGATTACTCCAACCTGTTAAAGATACTCAAACATAACACGTTAGAACACTTTACGTATGTACTTCCCAAGGACAAGCCCTTCAAGGCTGTTATCAAGGGCCTTCACGCAAGTATGCCCAGCTCAGACATAAAGGCGGAACTTGAGAACAGGGGATTCACACCGACCGATGGCAGACAGTTATACTCGAAATCATCTACACAATCCGGGACACCGAGACCCCTACCGATATTTGTCTGCACCTTGGCCAGGACGTAAGGGGTAGGTGAGGTCTTTAAGGTACCGGTCATTAATCATACTGTAGTCAATATTGAGGATTATCGTGCTTCACAGAGTACAATTCTACAGTGCCATCGCTGCCAACATATTGGACACTCTATGAACTACTGTGCCCAAAAACCATGCTTCGCCAAGTTTCTAGGAGGTCACCTGATGGTAGAGTGCCAGAAAAAAGAGAAAACAACGCCAGCACAATGCGTGAACTGTAAGGGACAGCATGCAGCAAATTACCGCAACTGCCCTATTTATCTACGAGAGCTGGAGAAGAAAAACCAGGTGTTAGAAAAGAAAAAAGAAGGGGAAAATAAAGTGGCTAGCCCTGCTGCCCGCGTGGCTGGGAATTGCAAACCCTCAACTGGCCAGCAATCGTCTGCTAGCCAACCAACTTCAGCAGCATATGTGGGGTTGAATGAACAATCCTACAATGGTGTCGTCAAGAAGCTTGTCAAGAAGGAAAAACAAGAAAACCATTCTACGGAAGAATCCTCGGACTTGAAGGACCTTCTCCAAATTCTCAAGGAAATAAACGTGGTGGGCTTACTCCAACACCTTAGGAAGTACCTCGTACGGCTAAAGAATGCTTCAGACAAGACAACAAAAGTAATGCTTCTTCTGGAAGCTGCAACCGAATTCTTCTGTGATGGCAACTGATCAGGGAATAGGTGTAGAAGAGTCATTGAACATAGTGTTTTGGAACGCAAATGGCATAGCCCAACAAGAACATGAGTTTCGACATCTTCTGGGGACGTATGGAGTCGACGTAGCATTGATCTGTGAGACCCACCTATCGGAACAGAAGAAGATGCAGTTCTGCGGATACGAGATGTATCGCAACGATAAGACAGCTTGCAAGGGAGGGGGTAAAGCCGTGTTGGTGCGCAGTAACCTTGTATACTATCAAACGACTTTACCGGCTATGGACTATATTGAATCCACTTCGATAGCTATTCCCACAGGGCGGAAACAGATAGTGTTTATCGCTGTCTACAGAAGCCCTGTGGTCCCATTCACCATCGATGACCTAGACAGGCTCACGTCAAGAAAGGATTTCCTCGCAGCGGGAGATCATAACTGTAAACATACGAGTTGGAACAGTCACGTGTCCAATCAGGCAGGTCGGACACTGGCTGGCCAGGCAGAAATCAAGAACTACACAGTCCTGGTGACTAACGAGCCGACGTTCTACTCTTACAATTACAGGAATCTTCCCGATGTTCTGGATGTCGTCCTGACGGATCTAGATATGCTTCCGGAAGAACTAGAAGCCTTAAACGAACTTGACTCCAACCATCTCCCGGTATTCGGAAGGATAGCCCTGAAGACAAACCCAAGATTGTCGTACCTTAGGAGGAAGTTCCCCAGGAGTGATTGGGACGAGTATCGGCGGGTATTTACGGATGCAGTTCCGTTGAACATGGAGGTAAACTCCCCGGAAGAAGTGGACAGTTCCATCACTCTTCTGACAGCTACATTACTCGAAGCATACCGAGAGACAGCTGTATTCGAGACAACGCCAGTCTTGTTGAAGAGGGACGACCTGGAGCTGAGCTACTTGATAGCCCTGAAGAGGGAAGCGCGCAGGGAATGGCAGCATCACCAGGCATCGTCCAGAGTACAGTAGGCTAAGAGCCCTTGTGCATAGAAAGGCTAAAGCTCTGAAGATCCCCAACTGGAATGAGTATGTAGCGAACACTTTGGCTGGGGGTGCCAACGTGTGGAAGATGACGAGACAGCTCAAAGGTACGAAAAGAAAGGCAGGGACCATGGTCATCCACGGAAGGAGCGGGTTGGAATACCAGGGCGAGGCCAAGGCAGAGGCCATTGCGGAATATTTGGAAGACCAGTTCAAGGCTAGCTCAGAGCCCCAAGATGAAGAGTTTACCAGGACAGTAAAAAGAGCGATTGGGGTATACCTAGCAGATCCTGTTATAGAGCTACCGCCCCCTATCACCCGAAATGAAGTCACCCACCGGGTGGAAAAGGTGAAGCTACGGAAAGCGGCAAGTCACGACAGGGTCTCGAATGAGATGTTGCTACACGTTCCGGAATGTGTAATCCAGCTCTTAACAAGAATGTTTTCAGCGGCATTACTGGCAGGTTACTTCCTGGAGGCGTGGAAGGTTGCCGACGTCGTTTCATTGCCCAAACCAGGCAAGGACTGCAAATTCCCGCAGAACAGGCGGCCCATCAGTCTGCTTAGCAGTGTAGGAAAACTATTTGAGAAAATCATTCTGCAGCGATTGAAAGCCTTCGGAAGGGATCATCAAACTTTCCCCGACATCCAATTTGGATTTCGGAACCGTCATTCAACTGTACACCCAGTCCTGAGCCTGGTGGAGGACACGACAGAGAGCTTTAATCAAAGGGAAATCACGCTATCTGTACTCATGTATGTAGGGAAGGCGTTTGATAAGGTCTGGCACGCCGGCCTTATTTACAAATTGATCCAGGCCAATTTCCCAAGGGTTTATGTACATCTAATCAAGATCTTTCTAACTGGACGACACTTTCAAGTCAAGATGGAAGGTAAAAGGTCGCCTCTTCATGGTATCAGGGTGGGGGTGCCACAGGGGTCAGCACTCTCACCGTTCCTATACACTGTGTATGTTGCTGACATCCCCACGGACCCGATGATCAAGACTCGGCTCTTCGCAGATGATACTCTGTTCTACATTGCCAACAGGAACGTGAGGTACGCTCATCTCCGCCTGCAGTGGTACCTCAACGAGTTTAGCAGTTGGCTGGAAAAATGGAGGATAAAGGTCAACGCAGAGAAATCGACAGCCATGATAATTACGAAAAGGAGACCCCAAGCCCCGCCCCAGCTTGCAGTGTTGGAGTAGGCTATCCCCTACAAGAAGTCAATTAAATACCTCGGGGTGATGTTAGATTCCAAACTCACATGGAGGGAGCACGTAGTCTACACAAGGAAAAAGGCAATGGGGGCCTTCATTGCAAATTACGGCCTGTTCAAGAGCCCAGTGCTGGAAAAAAACATCAAGCTGCTGCTGTTCAAAAACTTAGTACAACCTATTCTGGTATACGGATGCGAGGCGTGGGGGTATGCTTCCGATTCAGTGCTAGAAGTGCTACAAGTTGTGCAAAACAAAGTACTTAGGTGTATCTTAGGTGTGAACACCCAAACTAACAATGCACACATACACGCTACCACCAGTAGTGTGACTCTACAAGACATATTCCAGCAGCGAGGTGGCAAATTCTACAAACAAGCCCGTGAGGTAGAAGACAACGCCATAGTTAGAAGACTCGGCCAGTACGACATCCGAGAGCCAAGGAAATACAAGAAGCCCCGGCTCGAATGAGCACAACACCTACACACCTTCCCAATGAACCCCTTCCTACTAACCACTCCTGTTTCTCAGCATTGCCAAATCCTTGGGTCCTCACACCCACACTTCCCCATAAGCTAGAATCATTTTTCTTCACACCTGCACTTTCATCAAAGCCATGTTCGCTTAGTGTCTAAATTAATTTCATGTACTTTCTTTCAGCTCGACTAGATCTTACTTACACACTACACCAAACTCACTTCGGGCCTAACTGCACTCGTGTTTCCATCACAGTGTACGATGGCTCGAATTAGCAACTTCACACAAACACTGTCGCTCCCAACATACAAACCTTCATCCTCCAACTCCATTTTCCCTTCACAACCAATTTACACTTTTAGAATTAGAGGTTATGATCTGTGACTACAGATTGGTACTTTAGGCATAAACAAGCCACCTACTCCCTCTGAAAGTCGCTTCTGACATTCAGAGCGAGTAGTTCAAGGCAAACAAGGAAGCGAGCTTATAAAACCCACAACAATGTTCTCTTAATCTAGTAGTAGTTTTCAATATTATTTTC
>CABFOW010003782.1:0-20000 GCA_902141385.1 Timema californicum | reverse complement strand
AATATGGTATGTGGTATAAATATGAGAAACTAGCATATTATAATAATTATGATGCTATATAACAGGTACATGATTTAATTTTTTTAGTACGCCTTAGTGGTGTTAATCATTAGTAAGTTCCATTTAATAGCTAGGTTGTTGATTACCTAATTCAAGGGTTGGAGATGAGAAGGATACTTTTAAAATAAATGAACCTGAATCAGCAGTCTTCATTGCCGGTAACGGAGAGATCGGGGTTTGAACTAAGAAACTATTGCTCCCAAACGGCAATTCGAAAGAATACATAAACTAGTTAATGTCTGAAAGCAATTTATTATCAAGTTACGGTGGTCAAACAATCCCAATTTAATCTGAAGTGATGTTAATTCGAATACAGGAAGATTAGCCCTTTCACAAAATTTGACTATAAATACGGCCCTTGCTTCTGAGACTAGACTATCAATATGGCCCTCATACCTGAGACTAGACTATAAATATGGCGCTCACTCCTGATACTAGACTATAAATATGGCCCTCACTTCTGAGACTAGACTATAAATATGGTCTTCACTCCTGATGCTAGACTATAAATATGGCACTCACTCCTAATACTAGACTATAAATATGGCCCTCATACCTGAGACTATACTATAAATATGGCCCTCATACCTGAGACTAGACTGTAATATGGCCCTCATACCTGAGACTAGACTATAAATATGGCCCTTACTCATGAGACTATACTATAAACATGGCCCTCACTCCTGAGAATAGACTATAAATATGGCGCTAACTCCTGATACTAGACTATAAATATGGCGCTCACTCCTAATACTAGACTATAAATATGGCCTTCATACCTGAGACTATACTATAAATATGGCCATCATACCTGAGACTATACTATAAATATGGCCCTCACTTCTGAGACTAGACTATAAATATGGTCTTCACTCCTGATGCTAGACTATAAATATGGCGCTCACTCCTAATACTAGACTATAAATATGGCCCTCATACCTGAGACTATACTATAAATATGGCCCTCATACCTGAGACTAGACTATAAATATGGCCCTCACTCCTGAGACTAGACTATAAATATGGCCCTCACTCCTGAGACTGGACTATAAATAATGCCCTCATACCTGAGACTAGACTATAAATATGGCCCTCACTCCTGAGACTAGACTATAAATATGGCCCTCATACCTGAGACTAAACTATAAATATGGTGCTCACTCCAGAGACTAGACTATAAATATGGCCCTCACTTCTGAGACTAGACTATAAATATAGCCCTCACTCATGAGACTAGACTATAAATATAGCCCTCACTCCTGAGACACTATAAATATGGCCTTCAGTTCTGAGACTAGACTGTAAATATGGCCCTCACTCATGAGACTAGATTATAAATACGACCTCTACTCATGAGAATATACCATAAATACTATCCTTTCAATTTAAATCAGATTAGAAATACGGCTTACTCCAAAGACTAGACTATAATGGCCCTTACTTCTGACACTTGGCTATAAATAATGCCCCTACTCCTGATATTGTATTTAAAAAACTGCGCTAATTCCTGAAACTATATTATAAATACACCCCTTACACCTGAGACTAGGCTATAAGTATGGCCCCTACTTCTCCTAAGCTAGAATATAAATACTGCCCTTATTCCCGAGGCTCGACTATAATACGGCCCTTAGTATAATCCAAGTTTATTCGAAATATGTTGAATAGTTAAAAAGTGGTAAATGTTGAATGCATAGTAGTTAAAAAAGTGGTAAAAGACGCACATACAAAAAGACAGACTAATTTTATTTTAAAAGAGTGAAAAGGCTAAGATAATGAACGGTATTGCGTTTATTTATTCCCTGGAACGTAGTTATTATATTTTTTTCGTTATGGTTAGAACACTATATTCTATTATTTGACTATCAATGCTTGTATTAATTGGGACAGATTGGGACCATATCACTTTATCCCAATTAACCGGTCCCCCAACTAACCGGAATTCCCCACATAATTTGAAATCCACATCAGTGGATTCATGGACTAAGGTGTCACTCTCATGTTGTATCATGCTGTTGGTAGTGGATTCGAATCCTATTATTATTTATTATTATTATTATTATTATTATAGAACTGCGTCTTACTACCTGTTCGATTTATAAGCACTTACGCTAATGTGTAATGATAGGGTGATTGTGAGATGAAATGGAGGACCTACAGTTTAACGTGGGATCCGAACCATGATGGAGGCCTGGGATTCCACACATTCACAAGCTGTGATTAATACACGTCTTGTCAGAGGTGAAGGAAGGGTTTGACAAACAGATAAAGCTGTGCGATTCGAATCCTAAATGGGCATAATATTGAGTGTAGGTTTTCTAAAGGTATACGGATGATCCGGATGGGTGGTAAGACGTGAAGAATAAATGTCAACTTCAAAATACCTTTCATGGATTGTCACGAACAGATAACTTCTCATCCTATTTTATTTAAAAATAAAAAGAGCAGCCCAAATGGCTTCCTAAAAGCTTTTGGAGCCCATCCCACCAACAAACATCTTTTTAAAGCATCTATTAATGTGAGACCAACGTCTTGGAGCATAATATTTACTGTTGTGGTCTGGCAATATTTCATAACCTCTGCGCGAAAAACTGTCCTGCCCAATAAAGGAGACAGTTCATTTTTGACGGCTCTACTTTCTCCGTGTATTAACGACATGAAAGTTGATTAGTGTCATATATCGCGTGGGAAACGGCCGCCGTATCTAGACACAACTAGAATTTTGTAAACACATTAACTTCTCCTGTATGACGTACAGATAAAGTATGGCTTCATTTTGTTTGGAGAAAGAAAAAAAAAGCTATTGTAAAACATTATGGCGGTACTTGGTCGGATCAATTTATTTATTTTATTTGAAAAAATAAATTAGACCTTAAGTTAGGTTTCCAACCCTGTAAAGCATTTGACCCCAATTGTTGGCTCTGAGATCACAAGCCTCTCCTACAAGCGTTAGTTTATTAGTTTTTAATTATTATATTCACTGAAGCTTACCACCCGTCTGGGATAACCACGTTTAATTTCACTTGTAGGTTAAGTAGAGTTGAGAGGAAATGTATCTTTATTTGCATGGAAGTAGAAGGAAGAAACTGTTTAGGAAAAATCACCCCTGGGACCTCCGTTTGAAATTTGAATCCAAACCTCAACCCTGACAAAACGTTTAGCACACATGCTTGATTTAAATATTTTAAAATGCGTATATAATGACTATATGAAAGCGACTAAGATGCCTAATAGGTGAATCAACATGCCCAGGGATCAACTTCGGTGCTCGCCTCAGGATCAAATGGTCGCGGTTTAAAATCCAGCCCAGGTTGGATTTTTCTTGAACTATAATAATCCGTAGCACAACTTCCTCTGGAGGGGAAGTAAAGCCTTCTGTCCCATGTTTATTGTAGCATGTAAAAGAACCCCTGGAATGTATGTGACAATACCTTTCCCGGCAAAATTGTAAGGCTCGCTCGTTTTCGCTAATAAAAATTATCGGGGGCTGATATAGTTAGTTAGTTCAGAAGGTGCACGTTAAATAACTCAAATAAATATATAGATTAAAAAAAAATTAAATACTAGCCCGGTGGGTATTTTGAAACTATTACTTGCAGCGCCACTAGACTAAGCACAAGACAGCTGCAACCAAAAGGGACCTAAACAGAAACATGACAGTTTTTATCCCTTTAACCACTTACATTAATTATATGAATTATGCAATTTTTGTATAATAATTATAATCACTTTAAAAAGTAGACATAAAGCAAAAATTTCAACCATACCAAATGTATGCCACAATCCCGAACGGCGTCACGAATCCCAGGTTTGAAACCACTGCTTTATGTCAGTACCATATCTAGTGGATATGGGGACTAAACATCAAACATCAAAGAAGATTGAGGTTCGAACCATGATAATGTGTATAAAGTTGTTTGATTAATTAATGACTTTCCAAATTACCCGCACTCAAATGCGAGTAAATTTTCCCTAAATTCTACATTATTCAACCCCACTCTGTTAGAGTAATTATTAGATGCACATAAAGTGAATCAATAGCAATATGCCAAGCATAAGTACATATTATAGATGCCTGTTTCCATGGATGCGTGATTTTAGAAATTGGCTCCAAATCTAAGGAACATTGATTCGATTTTAGGTGGATCTTAGAATAATATTTGATACATTCCTACTAATCGATTAGTAAAGTAATATCTACACGCTAGGACTGACTGTGTAATCAGTAGCTCTGTAAATTTGGATCAGAGATAAGGTGTGTGTTTAGAAAGTGCACGTTAATATACTAATTAAAATATTTAGAGTGGGAATGTAGGGGACGCTATAAAATGTAATTTTATTTGCAGTTTTTATAACAAAACAAATTTTTGGCCAGTTTTAATAAAGTATTGCTCAAGTAGCAACGTTTAGTTTAAATCTTCACATGGTGATATCAATATTGGTTGAATATCTGTCATGTCCATAACGGCATTAGATGATAAACACTTTAAATGAAGAGAAAAAGTTGTCATTAAATTCCAGGACACCCTTGACAGATATTCAATAACTGTTGATATCACCATGTGTAGAAAATAAGACTAAGCCTTGCTACTGGAGAAATATTTTATTTATTTTGCACAGATAAATGTTTTTCTATAAAAACTGCAAAATAACCGACATTTTATACCTATCTTTCCACCTCACCTTAAAGATCAAAGCCATGTTTAGATCCGGGATTCTTTAGACTACTCTAACATGCTAGGCCACGTTGGATAAAAAACATGTTGTGAATCAGTGTTGTAAAATTATATCAACCAAAGGGATATTGTTTATTAATTAATTAAATAATATGTAAGATTTGTACATAATTTTTCATACATAAAGGTCCATGTATAAAAAATCAGACGTTATTAACCAAGCTTCAAATGATTTTTTTAAATTAAAATGTATTCTTATTTATCATATCAAACACTCCCCAGAGGCACAATTTGAACAAACTGTTAGAAAACTTTACAATATAATTAGAATTTTCACCAATAAACTATCGTTAGTTTTAGAGCTAAGAACTAAATTACAATTTGGCCTCAAGAAAAGACGATTTAACATATAAATATTAAGTTTGAATGATATAAATAAAATCGTTTCGGCCGTAACTCCAGAACAGATAGACTTAGGGTCAGAGAGAATTTTTAGACACACATCTTTTAATTTTAGGGTACACAAAACGTCCATCATAATATTGAGGTAAAAAATGCTCACAATTAAAACACTGTATCGATATGAGAAAGTAAAAAACTGCATGATTAGTAAAAGTAGAACAAGGTTTCCGAATGCAAAAGGTTTTAAAGAAGGGCGAACAGAACTAGAGCTTATGTCAAACAAAAGAGCTTTTTCTGAATCGAGGAGAATTGTGAAACATTATTATGTATTGTCATATTTCCTCTGTCAGAAAGGAAAAATGAAATAAAAGCAAACTACAGTCTTGAAGCATTTTTTTTAAAGTGCAGGGGTAGAGGTACACCTTGATTTTATTATAAATGGATACTTGTAGCACCTTTTAGAAAATACAAACAATTTTTTTATGGTCAACATTGATACAATTTTAATATATTATTGGTGATATTTTATAGAAATTGATATTTATAAAATGTGACAGCAGCTACAGATAACATGACTTGACTTATGAAGATCTAGTCACTTTTCTAGCTGTCAGGTATGTTCATTCGTAAGAAAATTGGGGTATAGGTTAGCACTAGATTTATTGACTCTTAACTTGGTGGGTGGGGATGTGGGAACGAGGGGGTGGGGAGGCTGGAGCTCAGGGGTTGAGCTTCTTTCCTATAGTATAGTTCCTAGCTTCCAACCCAAAACATATATAAATACCTTCTTTTTTTTTTTGCGCTGCGTCTTTTTATCATCTTGGGATATCCACATTCAACAACACTAATGGGGTATGGATGAGGATGGTAGAATGTAGAGGAAGTGTATTGGCGTTTACGTTGAGGGAGAGTTGTAAATCCTTAGGAATGCCCCGTTCCACCTTCTGAAATTTCCGTTGCGTTAAAACCAGATTCGATAAACGTTTATTCCACGTGCCAAACGATGTTAGTTATTCCCTCAAAGTTATATCAAAGTTCACTCTCTTCGTACTGTCAAAATCTATAGCAATGCACACATTAAAACGTGTTAATAAAAGGGGAATGTGTGAGCCCTTAAGGGTAGGTGAGCAATAAGGATTTCTAGGGGATCATAGAAGGTATCCTGAAGAATAATTTTAATTTAGGCTTTAGAAAGAAGGAACTAGCAGCTATTATCTTGCTACCTGTCCAGGCAGCCGTATACTTAAACTAATGGGGTGGAAACGATGGCGATAATATTTATATAAGGGGTGTGGAAACCACGAACAACGTGGGTTTTTTTTTGGCCTGTGGTTCACATACACAGGGATTACAGTTTCTCAAGAAGGCCCTTTTAGAAAATATAGATTTTTTTCTCTATCAGGCGTACAATCAAAACAAAGCGATTAGATAAATATTTAACTTTTCTAGGGTACCACTTATTTTCATTTTTTAATGAGTACCTAAAAATCTAATCTTGTGAATCTTATTAAATATAATAAATAATTCAATTGAAATAATACATATTTTAATATTTACTAAATTTTAAAGAGGGTAGATTTATTAAATTGTCAAGGTGAGTGTCTTAGGCAAAATTAATTTCAATAACCTAAAAGTAATAACGTTTAAATCAGTCAGCTTCAATGGAAAAAGTAAAATAGTTAAAATCAAAAACGTATTATAAAATATGTTCTTTATTAATATGAAACTTGTTCTATTTTGCTAGTCAAGATATTTGTAACTTGTTATCTTTCACAGTAAACAGGATGCAAGAGCCAAGGCCATTTATAGCCGTAGATTTCACAAAGATCATTTTTATATGACATTGAATGACAAGCTGTCAAAATATTATCGACTTCATAAAATTATACCACGTTGGGAAAAGTTTTATCCATTGTTTATTTATTTCATTTTGGCATGCCATAGATTTTTCATTCCTGATTATATAATATATAAAATTATCAAGCTGTAGAAAATCTACTAATTTCCTGAAAACCATTTAATTTAGCTTTGAATTTACCTGATGACACAAATACACCTCTTTCCCCGCAATGGTCACGCCTATCGCAATAGATGTGTTTAAACTATAAAAATATTTAAAATTTATATTTGCAGAATAGGTAATTAAAACGTTTAATTGTATAGCTTATCAGAAATTCATCAAAGCTAGACTTGTTACCTTACAACCTAAAGAAAGGGGAAAAATAAAAGTTTTTTTTATTTCTCATATAGCTGAAGTATTTTAAATGTGAGAGTTTTTGACCTCGAGTTTATGATGAATCTTTACATTTTACGTGCCCCCAAGCGTAAAAATATAGGCCTAGGTCTTGCATTATTACATCCATCTCTCTGTATGTTGGTCTGAACCAGTTGTTACACTTAAAACAGTTAAATAGATTTGGGTAAATTTTAATATTTAAAAGTTGTATGTTTGTATCTAGAGGTTTTTTAAACTATAACCCCCAAATTAAAGATAGTTTACTGATGACAATTTGTTTATGCAAATTGGAGATGTTTAGAATATAAAGCTCTAACGATTTTATTTAAAATGGATATCTAGGGTGTGTTTAGTATGTTTTTGAGGGGAAAATTATTTAATAATTATAGAGGCTCTCTCTAAAGCTTTTGTTTAAAATATGTATCTGAGGAATATTTTCCAAGATAAATAATAATTTATGTCATTTTCTAAGAAAAACCATTGAGGATAATTTAATGAAAATTAATTTTTGGCAATATGTATTATAAAAAAATGTGTATAGCAATTTTGTTCAAAACTTATACATGAAGAATGTTTTATATTTTTTTTCAAAATAATAATGTTTTTTCTAAGTAAAACTAGATTTTATATATGTTGTTACACACTATAATAGAATAAGAGAGCGTGCGTACGATTGTGTGGTATCACTATTTTATACATATACATTTTCTATAAATATTATATAGGTTGTGTATGTTTTTAAATTTTAGAATGCCCTCATTGCAGTCAAACATTTTAAGTATTCTTCAAAATAATCTACCACCACCCAATCCCTCCATCTCATTAACTGAGAGAACCCGGAAATCGCAAACGCATCCAGAACAACAAAAAAACTCAAAAAACCCGGCTGTGATTCGAACTCCTACTTACCATTACCGATAAGTCAGACAAGACAAACCTTATGCCTTTTGTCAGAATTTCAGGAAATCTCAATTCTACAAACCATGTTTTATTAAACCCTGTTGATACATTATAATTTTTTCGTATTTTAAATAAAGATTATCTTAAGTAAAACGTTAATTTGTGTAAATAATTAGAGTTACGAGACCTTATCATGAAATACTTGTGTTTTATTTATCAGCACCGTAACATGATCCGTTTGTAAAAAAAAAAAATACTTTGAGCACGCTATTGTAGTATAGAATACAAACTTACATGTGAAGGTGTGGTAATGGGAGGGGAAGGGGGGGATCGAGAAATTTGTGTTGTGTTGTATAAAACTCGGCAAGTAAATCCAACTGATCACACTTCACTTCAAAGAAATCCTCAGTCAACATATTACTTAATACAAGTTTCGTAAAATAAGAAGTTCTCTGGATTGAACTTAACAAAAATAAGGTATGTTTGTTACATTAAACTAATTATATTTGTATACACATTTATTTTTATTTATTTGTAAAAAAAAATTGAAGTAGCTTAAATATGAAACAACACCATTTATAGACTAGATAATAATATATGTCTTAAATTTTATAATTTGTTTAACTAATTTGAATTAAAATTTGCTAATGATGACTAATGTATGTCTACGTAGGTGGCTAGTTTCTTATTATTCTCATTTAAATATTTCTTTAAAAAAGCTACTATGGAAATGTGAATATAACATTATATAATTTAATTTAATTAGTTGACAAATTATAACTGGTCATGGGAATCGAGCCCTAGACCTATTTGTGGATTCCCGTTTCTAAGTTTGATTTTTTTGAATTAATTTAATTCAATTGAAGTATTTTTTCAACATATGGCTATATCCGTATGAAAGCTAATTTTTCCCTGTTGCAACTTGAAAAATTATCAGAATTGTTTGACACGAAATATTTTCAATTTTCTCAAATTTGTTATATATATATATATATATATATATATGTAATATAAAGTAAATATTCAATACATGAATATGTCATTTTAAGCTTATATTTATTAGACGTTATATCATAGCAGTCGAGCAGTGCATGCTATTATTCGGTCAGTAAGTTGTTAAGCTCTCGCCCACTGTCAAGGAATGTAAAACTAAGAATATACAAAACAATAGGTTTATCGGTTGTTTTCCATGGTTTCTTATCCACATAATGAAAGGAAATGAATAGTGTTCAAAAACAAATTGGTACAAAAAAGGAGGTTACAAATCATAAGTAGCATACCCAGTACCCGCATAAGTGGCCTAATAATTTAAGGCGTCACTTTAGTGTTAGACTGGCATGCTGATGATAGTGGTATCAGTGTTCAAACCTTTGTTGGGTCCACTGAGGATGATTTATCCTAAATGATTCCCCGCTCTATTTCTACACAAAGGCCAGTAGATTAACTCTAAAATGCTTCTTTCTTAATCCCTAACCCATCAAGGTAATTATAATATCATCGTATAATCTGAACAGGTAGTAGAAAGTGGTAGTAAAAAAAATAGCTACTCATTACAAAGCATTGTTAGTATAGTAAAATCTCGGAGATTAAGGTAAGCTGGACATGCAGCGTGAATGTAAAAATATAGAAACCTGATTAAAGTATTGACTGGTAAATCTAATCGAAGGAGAGCATTGAGAAGACCTTGAGATGCAGATGGGAGGGTAAGACTAGAATGGACTTGAAAGAGATATGGTGAAATGAGGGGGACTGGATACAACTAGCTCAAGATAGGGACAGGGTTTAATGGTTGGGACTGAATAGAACTAGCTCAAGATATGGATAGGGTTCAATGATGGGGACTTGATATAACTAACACAAGATAGGGATAAGGTGTAATGAGGTGGACTGAATAGAACTAGCTCAAGATAGGGATAGGGTTTAATGGTGGGGACTGGATAGAACTAGCTCAAGATAGGGATAGGGTTTAATGATGGTGAGTGGATAGAACTAGCTATACATCGGGACTGGTGGCGTATTTTGGTAATATAATAAAGTATAAATAGTTTTTAAATTGTTGAATAACTTTTAAAATGCCTAGTTATTTAAATAAATACGTAAATTAAGGTTAAGACATCGTTTTAAGAATATTTAATTATATTACAATTTAATATAGATGAATTGTGTAAATAAAATCGATTCATGATAATATCAACATACTTGGCGTATATAACGTAAGATTACAGAATATTGATCATATTATTTATGATATTAACATAAAGTTTAAACTAATATACATGAGTTATTAATTATGTAATATTCTTATTGTAAAGTGTATCAGCTAACACAATTAAAATAGAATTATTCTAAAAACTACTCAAAGCATTTTTTTAAACTGACCTTGAAAATATGTTTTACGTCCCTACTTGCTTTTAAACACACTTTTTAACATAATTATATTGACTGCTATACAAACCGTGAAAGTTTAACTCAATGATTTTTAAAATTAAATAATAATATTAACATATTAAGAGCTAAGCTAAACATGTATTAAAATTAATTCGATCTAATGATAGTTTACCGTTATTTACATTTACAATAGAAACTTATATATACTCAACATTTTAAAATATTTGTGTTTACTGCGATACTATTTTCGTTGAATTAAGAATAATTTATTTGAATAAAAGTATATATATAATTACCTAAACATGATCTTAGCTTTGGGGTAGGCCAGAAATTAAGCATTTAGGCTAAATAAACCTCCTTACTTAATCACTCCTCACTAACGTTCTCTACAATTCCCAATCCTTGCATATACCCTTCGCTTCAACAACATCCATACAGTCATACGTGCTATTTTATTCTTAAAACTCTTAAAATTCTTTCTCACACATTCGTTCACAACATTTAGCCACGTGTTATATGGCCTATCCCTTCTTTTTGATCCACACCTTAAGCCCCGTTCAGACTTGAACAGAACAACGAACACGAACATGTTCGCGACAAGTGTGGAATGTTTTCCGAACAGAACATTGCAACAAAATATATTCGTTGTTCTGTTCGGAACCGATCCACCAGTGGTCGGTTTTTTTCCCGTCGCATCAAAATATGTTCGTTTTCGGTCTTGTTCTAGTCTGGACGCCTCCAAGAACATTTCCCCCAACATACAGTCATTGGCCAGACAGCAACGGAGTCACACGTGTGTTTTGAATTTTGTAAGTCTACATATATCTTTTGACGAGTGTATTTCTTAGTGTGTATGTTGAATAAATAATATTATTTATTACTATCTCAATATTCTAGCATATTGTAGAAAGTTGTAGTGGTCAAAAGAAGTGCAAATTAAGCTCACAAGCTCTTTAAGTCACACCAGGTAATCTTGAAACCTAAATACTTAGATCAATATAGTAAAATAAAAATAAAATATGCGTGGAGATTGGGCCCGTGCTGGACAGGGATGGGAACGAGTGCAGTAAAAAAAAATGAGTGTATGTTAACCACCTTTAGAAAGAAAATAAAGAAAGAAAATAAAATACCATCGGTACTGGAAAAGTTCATAAATTATATTCAAATTATTATTTATATATACAAAATATATATAACTTTTTTGCAAGTTAAATATTTACTTGTCCTTTGTGAGTAAAATATGCCCTAAGTTGGGTACTTAGGAAAAACTAGGGGATTTTTTTTGCACCGCTTCTTACAACCCGTTCAGGTTATATGCCTATGTACTAATTACATTAATGGTCTAAGGATGAGATAGGTGTAATTTAGAGAAAGTGCACCCGACTGGGATTGAACTCTAATCTACCTGTCCTCTGCAGTCTAGTGTAACACTAGAATGACGCCTTATAACTTGTGGCCACCGAGTTGTATAAGGAGAGGGTCAAAGGCATCATTTTCTACCTGATTTTCTGTTAATGATGCTGCATCTTTCTACTTGTTACTAATTTTCAAGCTAGCATGCCTCGTTTTACTAATATGACATAATAGACAGGTCGTTTCCAAATTTTTATTTTCAGAAACTTTTGTTTTTACCAAATAGGAGATGATGTTTGTGAAATTAAGATAATTAAAATTAATACTCAAAGTAATTTGTTAGATTTATTTATAACGATCTCTACTTAAATACAATATTTATTTTTTTAATTTATCACAATAAACACACACACACGAGCGTTTTTGTTCTCCATTTGTTTATTTTAATATATGTTTTATTCATTAGTAAAAATAATTTTAAAAATAACAAACTATGGGAACACAATGAGAACATTTTCGCGAACATGTTCTGTTCAAGTCTGGACACTGGGTCACAGTGAGCCAAACAAAGAACATGTTCGTGGAAATGTTCGTTTTCGTTGTTCTGTTCGTCGTTCTGTTCTAGTCTGGACGCGGCTTTACACCTTAATATATTTGCTTTGTCACTGGATCCACACTCATCCTCTCGCATGTTAAACCAACGTGACATGAGTCCTTCCATCTACCTATTTGATTCCTTTTAAATTGCACTCCTTCAGCCCCATTACATTACTGACACTGTCCATACGAGTTTTTTCCACACATATCTCAATCCAACCACATTCACCTTGCTCTTGTGTTTATCCTGACAAAACCACTATTTACATTCTTAAAACAATATTGGCGTTAGCAAACTTTCATATACTTTCGTCTTTGCATCTTTCGATACTACTTCATTATTTGCAATAGTAAGCATATGTCCAACTAAACTTCGAGACGCATTCACCCCTCTGCCAATTTCACCATTCATCCGTCCATTTTTAAAACACATTTTAGCCAGTCACGAAAAATCATTCACCTGTTCTGACAGTTTTCCATTTATACTAAGTTTGAAATCATTTCCAGATCCATCCTTATCAAAAACTGTCACCTCAGTTATAGATACATTTATATAAAGATCCATTCAACTTGTTGCCACATTCAAACGATTTAATGCCTTCCGTAAGTCACTTTCATTCTCAACCATTAATAAGTCATCATTTGAATATAGAAGAATTCTCACATTCACATTGTATATTTCCACACCTACCGCGTTCTAACAAGCATTCCTCATACACCTATTCATGAATTTATATTAAACAAACGTGGAGACATAGCACAACATTTTATAACACACAGTCCAATGTCAAACCATTAGCTCAAAGCTCCATCCACCCTAACATACTTTTTACTTCCATTATACCCCGCCAATATTTCATTTACTAACTATGCATTGACACTGTACTCTCTCAGATCATTCCTTAACATATTTCTGTTCACTTGATTATACGCTTCCTCTAGATCAACAAATGTACAAAACATTTTTTTTCCTTACCACCATACATTTCTGAAACCCTTGCTGTCAAGCTAATATCTGGTCCATGAAAGCTCTATCTGGCATGAAACCACATTGCGTGCCTCAAATCTTTCCGCGGTTTTTTCACGCACCCTCTCAATTAGGACTTTCCCGAAAACCTTGTCTGGAATAATCAACAAGTTAACTGCTGTATAATTCTTTTATTCACTCTTAATTTCTTTGATTTAGTACGAAGGAACAATGACAGCATTATTTCAGTCATTGGAAACATTCTAAATCCCATCTCACACAACCTGGCAAGTAGTGTTGTGCCTCAAACGTAAGCGTACACATGACAATATTTGCTGCTTATGGTAAGGATGCTGTACCGATCGGTGTTAGCACATGTTAGCCAGTATACAAGTACAACCCTTACTCCGTGCGCTTGCTCTGTTCCTACAAACCCCTGCATGGCCCTACTGTAGAGACCACCTTGCCAGCCGGTATACCGTTGCTCGTGTTACTGCAACTAGTAGATAAGGTTGTGTACCAATAGACAAATATACTTTTATGTATAAATATATATATATATATACATCAAGACATTTTTTATATCAAATAAACTTTGATAAACTCTACTAAACCTCCTTTTCAAAATGGATGTTTCAGTCTTTACAAAATGGACCTTTCGTTAGCTGCTGTCCTCCTGGCAGTATGCAGTATTGCTGAGCCAGCAAGTGTGTTTTTTAAACAGGTGTGTGTATTTTAAGTTTCTATAAAAAATGTTTGTTTAAGTCAAATACATAAACTTAATATGGTTATAATTTAATTTGATTTTAAATTTATAAAGTGTCTGATAAAATTTAGGTGTAAAGTATGGAGAAAGTTACTTAATTGTGAAGGTCTCATAATGCTATTAAAATCACTATAATATATGTATGTGTTTGTGTGTGTGTGTGTGTGAGTGTGAATTAGAGCATTAATGTTCAATATGGCTTCAAACTTTGCGCAACCATACCCGGTAGATTTATTTTTCTCCCTTTGGCCAAAAATCAGAGAGGCGGATATGTTTTTTAAATCAATACTTGATGGGTTCTAATCTCATGTTACAGATTCTGAAATAAACATAATTATTTTATTCATAAAACAATTGTTGTAGATATTTTATCAGAAGTTCGTTTTGTTTATCGGTGCGTATTAAAAGTTTCATATGGCCTTAATATAATTTATATTTTGTTTTTTAGCGGGCTATTTTTGGTCAATGTTATATTAAATTAACCTAGCTTAGTTTAAATTTTATGTGTCGATGCTATGACACATACGGCATAAATATGATGGCTATTGTAGACACAAACATAAACACCACAGTTCAGATTTATAAGGCTACTAAAACAAAATGGTTGAATCCATTTAAAAAAAATTGTAATTAAAAAATATTACTCTAGAGTAAATTACTATTAATTTAAGGTATAGGTTCAAAGTAAATTTAAAAATCACACAATAAGCCCTATAAAATCTAAATATCATCCTAGAACAAAATACATCAAACCATTTTTGATTAGTGACCAGGGACGGTCGTACAAACAAACACAATTGGAAAATTAAAATTTTTTCGTGTCCGGACACACATAAAACGTAAATATTCATCATAATATAGCTGCCTAAAATGTTCACGAATATTTTTCCTACACGCGGAAGTGAGAATCTAATTTTTCAAAAATCAGTCGAAAGTAAACTACTATCAAATGAATTTTTATATTAAAAAAATTATACAATTAATATATTGTAAAAAAACTTGCCAGATACACTACCTATTTTGAACCAAGCCTCTGGCAGCATTTTGAAAATATTCCAAATGTTTGAGAAATCATTCATCATTAAACAGATCTTAAACAAATTTTTACTCCAAAACGTCTATCTAATGTTCCTTTTCATGTTAACACTAAAAATATACCCATTTGTAACAAAGCCATTAGGGCCATTCTTAAAATACCACTTGTTCAAATTTTTTAAATATCACACAATATTGTAAGCTTCCTTCAAATGAATGTGATTGCAAAAAAAAAGTCTAAACAATAGAGTTTTATTTTTTCACACCATACAATTCCCAGAGATATATTTCAAACAAAATCGCTACATATCTTTACGGGATATTTTGAATTTTCAAAAATGTATTATCATTAAACTGCCCTTCAACGAATTTTTGCCCCAAAACTAATGATACATTGTTATTGGTTACCTAATATATGCATTTTAACCAAGCTTCTCAGAGCCATTTTCAGAGAAATTGGCATTAAAAAAATCACTCATAAGTAAAATACCTTGAATTTAAGGGTTAAGATCAAAATCAAAACAAACAACTCGATAATATCCCTATAAAATCTAAATATTATGTTTGAAGAAATTCTACCTAAAAATTTCGAATCCGTGGCCAGGGACAAACAGACAAATAGTAAAAACAACTATTTGGATTCAATCTCACATAAAGGATCGATTTTTTTTTCACAGCTAAAATACTTTTTATTCATATGAGAAAGTAAAAAAGTTGACAACAAAATTACTTGTCCCACTCATCCTCACCATAGTAAAATCTATTTATGATTCCATGGTATAGCCTTATTACAGTGAATATTTTATTTAATTTAAATACAAATACTTGCATCGTGGCTTTGGAAAAACTGTTCACACCCAAAAGAGTACAATACGCTGATATCACTGCATTGGAAATGGCTTTTAAAATGAGGATTCGCATAGTTGGTCACATTTTCTAACGCGTCACACTCGGTTTATACTGAATTGCAGCTAATGAGGAGATCAAGGTTCGAATCCCAGTTGGGTGTATTGAGAGTTTTTTCCATGATCGTTTTCGACTATCCCTTCTCTCAATTGCGGGTATATTTAATCCAAGGTGCCACATTAATCCCCCCTATTCTATTAGAGTGATGGATGTTTGCGCATAGGCCAAACGAGTACTAAGATGCAGTAGCAAAAAAAAACAATCGTGGGCCTCCTTGACTTTATTAAAAGCCCGTCTCACCCCACGGATAACGTGTAACTTAGGTAGGTAATACAGCTTGAAGTAGAGGTCTCATTTTAGTAGGAGATTTTTTTCCGCACCATCATAATATATAGTTGCGTTATCACATACATTTTGTAACTTAATTTTTCTTTCAGGGTGGTCGAAGTTTGACACGGACTCTCCTGAACGATTATCCAGACTTCATCACAGTGCCACCCGGTCTTAACCCGGGTGACGCTGGGGTCCAAGAATGGGCTGAAGACTTTGACCCCAGCCCTCTGATAGAAGCTTTCCTCCCGACGCACTCTTCAGGCAAGAGGCAGGCAACCACTGACGAGGGCTCCATGTACGGTGGTATACCATCTCAGATCACGTCTGGCATCAACAAATTTAATGAAATGAACCCGGTGAAGAATTACACGTCACCGTTCAATAGTGGTATCCCCACAGACTTTAACAACATCACCAATCAAATGAGTGGCTACAACCCAATGAACAACATCGTCGGAGGTTTCAGCCAGGGAGGTGGGGACCATACTCAATCCAAAAGAAGTGCTCAAGGTGATATAATTGGGAATTGGAACAACTACAATCCAATGATACAACATGAACATGACTAACCCATTCCCAACTGATGTTAATGGCATCACCGATCAGATGAATAAATACAATCCAATGAACAATATGGGTGGAGGACTTGGAGGAGCTAATAACCAAACTAAAAGGAGCGCCCAGGATTATGGAAGTTTTATGGGCAATATCCCCTCACCTGGGAGTTTAAGTAACTACACTAAGCCATTTACAGGTCAAATGGGGCCTTTTTTTAGTAATTTGGCCAATAATGGGGAACATACCCAATCTAAAAGAAGTGCTCAAGGTGATATAATTGGGAATTGGAACAACTACAATCCAATGAACAACATGAACATGACTAACCCATTCCCGACTAATTTCAATAACATCACCGATCAGATGAACAACTACAATCCAATGAACAACATGAACATGACTAACCCATTCCCAACTAATTTCAATAACATCACCGATCAGATGAATAAATACAATCCAATGAACAACGGGATCCCAACTAATTTCAACAACATCACAAACACGTTTGGTAATGGCCTTCCTACAAATGAATAGAACTACACGGTTCCTATAAACAATGTAGTTGGGTTATTCAGAAACAGTGGAAACAATCAAGAAAAAAAGGGAGTTTCCAAAGCTGCGGAAACAATCAACAATATCTCCTCGCATAGTGACTTGGGTAACTACAACAAGTCATTAATAAGTAGAATGATATTGGCAAAGTCCTTTTTCTGAGTGATATGACAATATTAAAATCATTAGATGAGTCCACAATCTTCAAATTTGAATCTATTTGGCTGTAAATGGGTGAATAATTCAATATGTTTATCTCATTTTGGCAACTAATGCTAGTAAGTTATAAAAATTCATTATTTATCTGTATATTTATTTAGGTAATGTATCAATTTTTTTCAAAATAAACGTAAATTCATTTTTGTTTACTATATTATTTATGTATAGAATTGTTTTAATTGCTTTAACTGTAAATGTTTTTTTTTCATATTTCAAATTTTACTATGTAAATGTTTATAATTGAATGTGGAGTTTATTTAATACTATATTTAAATGTATATCCGATAGTATCCACTTTAACTTTATTATATTTTTATTCATTTATATTTGCAAAAATTTTTGTTGTGACATGTATAATGTATTATTTATTTATTTATTTATTTATTATTACCATAATGTATGTATAATTAATTTAATATTAATGACCGAAATGGTTCATTAAAAAATATATTTTGAAATAAACAAAATTATGACTAAAACAAACTGTTAAATTTACTTTTACCAAACAATTTCTTTATTCCTTTACTAAGGCATGCAATGTATGAACATTCAATATATGAATTTCTTGGGGGATACTTTATGTTTATATCGGTCTTAATTGTGTACCCTATTTATTATGTGTTCTAACGTTCAACAGAGCTGTTACATGGTCTCAGTTTAGTCCTCCAGCATGTTGTATTGACAGCTTCTTTTTGTATCAATCCATAAACTTCATCCTATTTCTTTGTTTGATGTCATCAAGCATTTGAAATCATAATCTTCTTGGTAACATTCACCTTCTATGACATCACTCAATAAGCCATTTCGTCTCATAATATAACATTTTCATTAGGACTTTATTCGTAAGATGACCAGAAAAATTGTTGTATTTTCATTTACTTTCCTTAGAATTCTTCATAAGTCATAATTATTTGTCTACTTTATTTTTTATATTCTCCTTCACCACCACATCTCAAAGCTTTCCAAATATATATTCTCCGCTATCCTTATTATTGTGTTTTAGCTACATAATTAGCGATGCTCAATACCTAACACGTCATCGGTTTCTTTATAATCGACAGGTCCAGTTTGCCAGTCAATTATATTATTTTATTGTTGAAAGCAGTCTTGTTAACTGCTTGTTTTGGATTTAACTCCTCTGTGCACTGCGTGTCTGCTGCAATTTAACTATTTTAAACAATCCACATTCTCTGGCTGATGTTTTCCTATTTATATTTGAGGTGGTTCTTCTATTCAATATATTCTCACTAACTTCGATTTCTCGTTATTATTATTATTATTATTATTTAGCACCGCGTCTTACTACCTATTCGAATTATACTCTTAAGTAATAATTACGCTAATGTATGAGGAATTGACAAGGTTGAATCTAGAGGAAGTGAACCCACAATTGCGTGGAGGTGGAGTGTAAAATCATATAGGAAAAACCACCCCCAGTTCACCCGACCGAGATTCGTACCTCAATCTCCCCGTTCTCTGCAGTCAAGCTCAACACAAAACTAGCGCGTTAGCTAACTACGCCACCGAGACGTTGTTAATTTCCATTTCACATTTTCTTCAGGTTTTAAATAATTTCCTCATCGTACTTTAAGATATTCTTCCTTTACCAGTGTACCAAGTCATCGGTGTATTTCACCTATTTGTCACAAGTTCTTATATATCGAAATATCCATATCCTCTAAGCTTTCCTTATTAGAACATCATTTTTCGTGCAGATAGAAAAGAATTGGTGTTAAGAAGGACATGTCATTTTATTATGACATGCCCATGTTTTTACTTTCTCTTGACCCCTTTAAAGAGAGATTATTGTGATCGTAAAAAATTCAAACTCGAGATTTTGATAGATGTCAACATTTTACGGCACCCTTATAATGAAAAGTGTGTTTTGTTATTCTGTCTGTATGTCTCGTTATATTTGTCTCAGCGTAGAGCCGAAACAATTCTGCCGATCAAGCTAAAACTTGGTATACAGAGTAATACGGAAACGCAGTTTCTGGCGCAGAACAATAGGGTAATTAACGAACAATGGAGGCCCTTAATTGAGTAGTGGGA
>CABFOW010003781.1:0-36465 GCA_902141385.1 Timema californicum | reverse complement strand
GTGAACTGGACCTGGTTTTTCCTAAGTGGTTTTCCACTCTCCCTCCACGCAAATGCGGGTTCATTTCCTTTAAATTCAATCTTCCCAATTCTTAATCCATTTGCGTAATTAGTACTTAAAGCGTATAACCCGAACGAGTAGTAAGACGCGGTGCTAATAATAATAGCTTGTAGATATAAGGTGTATTTGCATGAATGAAGAATGGTAAATAATTTATGAAAATATACCCTCAGTACAGGGAACTTGAATTCGAACCCAGACCTCCCCATCATCAGAAAATCAGACTAAATAAACCTGACGTTTAGTCTGCGTGTTCACGGATGCATGTGAAAATGTATTAACTAAACATTATCATATTCATCTAGGTTGAAAATAAGTTTAGTTAACTTTGACAGTTTATGCAAATTGACTCCACTTCTCAAAGTGAACAAACAAAATGTATTTTCAAGACGGATGAGTACGGAACAGTTTTTTAGTAACTTTTCAACTGGAAATAAATGGCACGACACAATCTTACATACTTTCTCATAAAGCTTAGTGTAGTTTTTACAACATTTTCAAAAATATTGAAAGTAATTTTGTTTTACTTATTAAAAAACCCATCCTGTTGATCATATAAAACCACTTTTCAGATATGAATTTTGAACAAAATTGCTATAAGCATTTTTTTAAAGATTTTTTTATACGAAAATGAATTATCTGTAAAAAAAACTTTAATCAATTTTTCTTTGATAAAAATACAACCAATAAAATATTATTTATCTTGTAAAACAATACTCATATATTCATTTTTAGCCAAATCTATTGAGCTATTTTTGAAAAAAAAAATTAGTAAGCCATCCTTAATTTTGGGTCTAAAATAAAATTCAGGCTCCACCCTCTGGGCCTAGCTCTATGTTCTAAGTCACTGTTTCCCAACCTTTTTCAGCTGACGCCCCTTGTCCCTTGGTATATTATACAATTACCACGCCCTCCCCCTTATTTTTTGAAATGTCTATTAAAATCTTCAAAAGGTTTTATTTTCTATTAATTTATTTATTTTATACAATTATAAATGAACCACAGGCAGCGTAATGGCATAAATAAAACTTTATAGCGTTTACCCCGAAAGCAAGCTATACCGACGGAGCTGTCGCCGCACGTTGGCGTAGATATTGCCAACATTTGAGGATAAAGGGTATCAAAAGGTCATCACAACAAACACTACGGTTGTTTTGCTCAGTTTTCTAGACCAAAGCCGCTAATTCTTTATTCAAGTAGCTCCTCATTCGCCCTCACGAGGCTGAGTTGACCCCACTGGGAATCAAACCTGGGACCTTTAGAACTGTAGCCAACTCTGTTGTAATGGTAGGAAAACTGAACAAATTAGTGTGATAGATTGCACTTTCTTTATTTTCATCACTTCTTGAATATTGGGCTTTATGTTTTACAGAAAACACCGCAAATCACTTTTCACTTAAACCCAAGTCGACAAAGCTGTCTAGTTTTTATGAGAGTCAAAAGGGAAAATTTGGTAATGCTGAATAGATTTATTACAACTGGTAGGCAATATTGCCAATACCACAAGAAAAAATTATCCTAATTTGGAAAAGGGATTGCTTTCAATTATTAGCTTATTTTGAACGTTATTTCATAAATTGTTCCTGCTTCTCCCCGTCCCCCATTGAAACTTGAAAGTGATCCCCCCCACCCCCCAGGGTTGGGAACCCCCACTAACCTATGTGGTGTGATAAAGCTACCCTGTAGTAGAAATTGAATTTCACACAACCAGTATTAAAGTCAAATCTAGAGGATGTTTGGTATTTTCTATTACGTTGTGTAAAAGCGCCGTTGATAGTAGACTTACCATACAACACCAGTGCCTTGCGGGACTGTTCATGTTACCCCTGAGCTCTTGCGGGAGTTTTTTAACCGTGTTATATAGTACTAATCTTTCGGGCCATCTGGATATTAACACTGGTGTTATAAGGATGACATAACTTTCAATTTAGATAGGATGATCCTTTTATCAAATACACATGTATCTTATTATGGCCTAAATAGACTTTTTTTAAAACTACAAAATTATTAGTTTAATTTTATAAGTACTGACACGATCTGTTAAAATACACAGCTGTGGGTCACATGACACCATGTATGTATACGTGAAGATATAACTAAGTCTTAGTAAATTTTCTAAATGTCCAGATAAGGTTCCTCCTATAAAAATTGGACTCTAATTTGGATTTACAGGAAATGTACCAGCATATGCGTGATGGGAGGGAGAGGAAATATTTCAGTATAACTACCCTTAGTATATTTGACAAAAATTATATCTCCCCGTCATTAGTTTTTTTTTAAATGATCGCGTCTTAATATCCGTTCGGGTTATACGCTTATGTACTAATTACGCTAATGGTTTTAAGGAATTAAGAAGGTTATATTTCAAGGAAGTGAATATTTGCCTGGAGGGAGAATGGAAAATCATTTTTGAAAAAAAACTATCCTCAGTGCACCCAACTGGGATCGAACCCCGATATCCCGGTATTTTAAGCAGTCTAGTCTAACACTAGATTAGCGCGTTAGACCATGTGGTCACCAAAGCGGGTCGCGTCATCATTAGCTCAGTCTATTGCGATTGTGACGCCTTAGACCATTCAACCACCGATTTAGCTCCCTGTACGCTGGTTGTATCAACAATATTGTATAGTGGGTTTTCAGGTCTCAAGGAATATTTTTTTTAAACATTTTATCCGTGTTGGTTGGCTGTTTGTGGTTACTGATTATTATTATTTTTTCGTTTACAAGCTGTTAAGTGACACATACTTTTTTAATGGTGAACTATTACCCGCTTCAGTGGCCACATGGTCTAACGCACTACTCTCGCATTAGACAAGACTGCCGATGACAGAGAGATCAAGGTTCTAATCTTGGTTGGGTGTACTGAAGTGTGGTATTTCTAAAATGGTTTTCCACTCTTCCTCCACCAAAATGCTGATACACTTCCTCTAAATATAACCTCCCCGATCTCTAAAACCATTAGCGTAATTTTTAAAACAAATATTAAAAATATATCTATATCGGCTAAAAAATAATATATATTAATAAATCAGGTATTCTTAGTTTAAGTTACAAAGTAGGGACATCCTGTATTTTAGTTTGGGTGTGAATTGTTTCACCTCTCAAGAATATTTTATCATTATTTTTATTTTAGGTATGTAACCGCTGGTTTTCATCAGCACACGTAAATATCTATGAGCGAGAGCAAAAGGGTCAGCCAATTTTGCCTGGAAAAGGTTTTTTTCACACACCTTCCAGGGTTCTTTCTCCGAAGGAATTTGTGCTACGTAGTTTTATCGTTCAAGAAAAATCCATCGATCCCGGTTGGGTTTGAACCCACTAATATCGGGTCCTGAGGCGAGTACTACGCCTCAAGATCCCTGAAATCGACAAGAATATTGTACTTTTTTTATTTCTGTCGTACGTGTAAATAAAACTTTAGACTCATAGAACTAGAATATAAAATGAAAATAAAAATATTAAATTAAGTTATTCCATATTAAAACCTTGGCCATCCAAGTAAAATTCTATACTGAGCATTCTGGGTGGTAGGGGGGGCGGGGGGAATATATTACTCACATCGGAGCTTACGAATGATGATTTTAATTTCAATTTTACTCTTTTTGTTAAAATGTAAACCAACGGTTAACAAGGATATAGAACAGGTCAACACCGAACAAACAAAACAAAATTACAAATTTAAAAAAATATTAAATAATAGTTTAATAATACCAAATATTTAAATAAAACAGAATTTAAAGAGCTTTATTTAGAAATAAACCTATGAAGTTAACTTAAAATTAAATGATCTAATAAAAGGTTGTTCTATATCTATTATAATACATTATTACATAATAGTATACAATGCAAGTTTTGAATGTTACGTCAGAATACAGTGAATGTTGTGACTGGAGGTTTGCGAAGGGCGATCACTAGCATCAACTGTACAAAAAGTGGGTATTGTTTAGTACTTTCTTTTACCACTCATTCGGTTTATATTCTTACGCGTACTTAGCTAACGGGCCTGTTTCGTGTTGAACTAGACTGCCGAGGACGGAAATCTCGCTCGGGTGAACTGGGGTAGTTTTTTCTAAATGTTTTTCCCTCGAACTCCACGCAAATGCGGGTTCACTTCTTATAAATGCAAACTCTCAATTCCTAGCTCATTAGCGTACTTAGTACTTAAGCGTATAACCCGAATGGGTAGTAAGACGAGGTGCTAAATATTATTATTTTTATTAGTATATAGGGCCTACCTACGTACTAACTACCATATTGGCTTAAGGATGAGGAAGGTTGAATTTAGAGAAACTGTACCCGCATTTGTATGGAGAGAAATAGAGTAGAAAGCCATTTAGGAAAAACCACCCTCAGTACACCCGACCGAGATTCGAACCTTGATCTCCCCGTCATCAGCAGTCTCGTCCTCTGCGAGAGTTGCGCCCTAGACCATGCGGCCACCGAAGTGGGTGTGTCGTATGTTCCGTGTAGTGATAGTCCCTTAAGATCGCCGAAGAGCGTACTTCTGTCGATCCCAGTTAGCATCGAAACAAGCCCAACTAGAAATCCTTGGGGGACACCGGGTGGCTTAGTCCCCGCGGTCGTCACGTGACACAGTTTATAGTTTAACTTAAAGTTTGTCTCGTGACGGCAGTGGGGAGTAACCTCGATAAAATCGGAGAACCTGGGGGCCATCGTGATAGCTAAGAGAGAAGAGCGTTCAGAAATGGAAGAGTTAGGAGTCCCCTATCACAAGGGGCGGATCCGGATCATTTTCATAATGGGAGTCATAATTATAAATAACATGGTTACTTACAATATTAGATTTCTGTTTAAAGCCATTTAATAATCTCTCATCCATATTTGATTTTAGATATGTTTTAAGCCGTCAACACTCTCTCTAATTATTTTTTTAATTTGATAGTTAATGTGAGGAATGCCAGGTCTCCACCGTGGTTCGGATTCCACGTTAAACTGTAGGTTCTCCATTTCATCTCACAATCACCCTACCATTACACATTAGCGTAAGTGCGTATAACCCGAACGGGTAGTAAGACGCGGTGCTAATAATAATAATAATAATAATAATTTGATAGTTTTTATAAACTATTTGGAGTGGCCTCTTTCAACAATTTTTTCAAAAAATTGTTCATTCTAACAGCTATGAGTAGTCTTTGCCTTGATTTAAAAAAAAATAGATTCGTTTATAAATTATAAGCCACCATTTAAAGTGTTCCTCACCTAGACATTTTTGAATTTGGATACCTCTCGAAGCTATTTAAGGTGATCATCAACTTATTTTTTTTAGGATGGTAGGATACCTATAGAAGATAATCTTTGAAGTGGTCTTCCACCAACCAAATTTTGAAAATTGAAATATTTCAGAAACTAGGCTATTTGGGGTGTCCTCGCCTGAAAATTCTTCAAAATGACATACATCTAGAAGCTATTTGGAGTTGTCCTTACCTAGACATTTTTGAAATTTGGATTACCTTGGAAGCTATTTAGAACTTCCCCCCCTGACATTTTCTGCCTCTAGTCTAGTAGTTATTTAAAGCGGTCTTCTCCGACATATTTTTAACAACATAACGCATCTAGAAGTTATTTGGAATTTTATTTATAATATCAATAATATATTAATAATATCAGAGGATTTGATATATCTAAGGGGGGGATTTGTTCCATTGAAGGTCAAATTATTTCCAGGGCGCAGAGTACCCCATAATTCCACCACCCTTCTGTCCACACATACTCTATACTCGGTATTCGTGGATGAACCGCTCTCAGGCGATTATTAGTCTTCTTTGATGTGTGTTAGTCTACCGTCTCTATACGGAACATTGTTAGTTACTCGGTATGCATGACAAATATTCGTACATGAAAACTAATACTTTTTCCACACTTTCGTGAGTCATACCGAATATTGAATAAACGTGGACGAACAACGCACGTGGGGACCCGGCTTAAGAGGTGTTTGCACGTAAAAAGATAAAAAAAAAATTGTATAATTTATCTATCTGTGTTGTATTTTTTTTTCTAAAATTTGAACTTTCATTTTGTTTTTTGTATTAATTTTCTAATTTTCACAAGGGGGAGGGGTTAACTGATCCTTTGAAGGCCCCCCCCCCCCTTGAATTCGCGTCTGCCCATCACAACTATTGCTCCCATGCTCATTCCTAGAACTGCTCTGCACCACTTATTTCAACTTGTCAGAAGCTAATCGTTTTATTTACCACAAATCAGGATAGCTAACTATCATTTAGGTCCCTTGGTGGCATGGCGACATTTCATTAGCTTGCACCAATATATTTTTTTTACTGGAAATCACCGAAACATCATTAGATGACGAATCACAAATGATACACCCCTTGGTGTTTATGTTCTCGATAAAACCTTGACAGGGAATTTAAGATAAAGTAGATCGGGTTGGGGAACTTTTTAAAAAAAGAAGATAGCAAGTAATGACCTGCCTCAGTGGCTGCATGGTCTAAGACGCCACTCTCACCACAGACTAGTCTGCCAATGACAGAGAGGTCTGGCTGGACTTGAATCCTAATTGGGTAGACTGTGGGTGGTTTATCTAAATGGTTTTCCGTCATTTCACCACTCAAAGGAGGGTACAGCTATTATAAATTCAACCTTTCTTAAAACTAATCCATCAAATTAATTAGTGCATAATATGCGTTTAACTTGAACGAGTAGTAAGACGCCCTGCTGAAATATTTTTTAAAAAAATAGCAGTGTCTCAGCCCATTTCATCAACACCGCTCATATAAGGAAGCTGACGTCCACTTTACCTGGGTACTTCTTAAATTGGGATTATCTGAACCTCTGCCTTGACCTGGAATATTATGTTCTGCTTGGATGTGTTGTCTCTGCAATTAGTGGGCCTACATTCAAAACAAGAAATGTAAGGAAGTATACATTTTAAATTTATGTTTTCGATGATCGATTCGGGCACATTATTAAAACTAACAGGTAAAGTTAGGTTTAAAAAATAATTAATTCTAAATAACGACTTTATATTCTACAATCTTAAAAAATATCAAATTTTTGGGATGTAAAAAGAAAAGTATTTGTATATTATTAAAAATTTATGAAATTTTACCACTTTAAAACTGTCTACTTTTTGTTTAGTATATTATAAATATTTCATTGTGTACCCCTCATATGAATGCCTGGTTAAATACTGAATTTCATCCCCATGCATAAGTTACTTTACCTTAACAATGTTATTATTATTATTAGCACCGCATCTTACTGCCCGTTCGGGTTATACGGACTTACGCTAATGTGTAATGGTAGGGTTATTGTGAGATGAAATGAAGGACCTACAGTTTTTTCGTGGAATCCGAACCACGGTGGAGGCCTGGCATTCCCCACATTCACAAGATGTCTTGTCAGAGCTGAAGGAAGGGTTTGGTAATCAGATAAATCTATGCCGGGACCGAGGATTGAACCCCGGCCGCCAGCACAGAAGTCTGACACCTTACCCCTAGACCACCAGGTCACTTCTTAACAATGTTAAATGAAAAGCATTAAATAGCCAGTTTGATCCTTTATAGATCGTTTACTGATATTAAATCATTGAATCAATATGTATTGATTATAATTGTACAATGATTAATATTATTCAATATTTGTTTGATTGTGAACTGACCTTAAACCTGATTTAACAACCCTAACACCAGTAATGCCCTATGAACTTCTATGACCTCTTGTAGGACATACAAATTTCAGAGTAGTAAATTATTTTAATCCTCTCCCTTCATCGCAGTCCTGATGTGATGGGAGTGTATTTGTTGAGGTTAGGTTGGCGCCATGCTGGGTTTAACTGTAACCTAAACACGAGTGACCTCATTACCAGCCCACATCACCCATAACAGGCTGGTCTTGGGTGGAGGGCACACTCCAACATAAACAAAGAACTTTGGAAAAAAAAAAAGTTATGTGATGCAATTAAATGTATCAAGAAGTAAGTGTTGGTAGCCATACAGCTGCACGCTCTTAGCCATGCTATGATTTGACCGCTCTAGAATGTTACTCCAGTTTTTTTAAATTATTACTTTTAAGAGCGTGTGCATTGTATTTGTATTTTAATATACATATATACAGCACCACGTCTTACTACCCATTCGGATTATACGCTTTAAGTACTAATTACTCTAATGGATTAGGAATTGGGAAGTTTGAGTTAGAGGAAGTGAACCCGCATTTGCGTGGAGGGAGAGTGGAAAAACATTTAGGAAAAACCACCCTCAGTTCACCCAACCAAGATTCGAACCTCGATCTCCCCGTCCTCAGCAGTCGAGTTCAACACGACAAGTGCGTTAGCTAACTACGCCACCGAGGTGGGTCATATTTTATTGATCACTAGAAATTTTCCGCGGTGACGATGGGGGACAAAGCGACCAAGTTTCTTGTTAATAACTACAGTATATCTCTATTAATACAGAATAAAGATTTGTGCACAGTGCATATCTGTGAAGTCACTCTAAAATGGTCAAAACCGGCCTTTTAAATGCAGTTTTTATCAACATATCGTTTAATATTTCAACAATGCTCAGTATAAGGAAATTCTATTAACTCTTTATCTCCATTAATGTTTTATCATAAATGATCTAAATGCAATAGTGTTCGTGTAAATTTAATATTTCTAGCCGACTGTATCACAGAGTTGATGGGCATGTGAAGCGCGCTGGATGAAAGAGATATAAGTATGCTTATTTGTCATATCGAGCGCTTCAATGCAAGATTTCCATTTGGCAATCCTCAACTATTCGAAACCGCAAAACCACCTCAATTGAACTGGAGAGGTATGTTTTAAGGGGGTCTACCCACTCAAAATGTAGTTATCTCGAAAAGGTTTTTGACCAAAATGTTACGTGGATCATTATCTTCGTTCGCAATTCAAGAACTAAAAACCTGCTTCGGTGACCACATGGGCTAACGCGCTTCTCTCACAGTAGACTAGACTGCCGAAGACGGGAAGATCGGTGTTTGATCACGGTCGGGTGCATTGAGAGGGTATTTTACTAAATTGTTTTCCACACTCCCTCCATGCAAATGTGTGTACTCTTCCTCTAAATTAAGCCTTTCTAGTCCCCAACACATTATTGTAATCAGTGTATAGGCTTATAGCCCGAACGGATAGAAAAACGGAGTAGTAAAAAATCGTGTTTCTGACAAATTATTTAAAATACATTTTCTGTACACTTTTTCTATAATATATGGTGCAAAGAAACCTATTTATTTTCTTGATATCCTCGACCTAAGTGGTCTTGAGGTAAAGTACTCAAACAGGACCCAATGTTCGTGGGTTCAAACCCAGCCGGGGTTGAAGGATTTTTCTTGAGTGATAAAAATTACGAGGTAAAACTTCCCTCGGTGGGGAAGTAAAGCCGTCGGTCCCATGTCGATGGTGGCACGTAGAAGAAACCTGTGAATCCGTGAAAATACCTTTAGCTGCCAAATTGGTGTGCCCTTTCGTTCTCGCTCATAGAAATTCTCGTGGCTGATATAACCAATCGATTCAGAAACTGTTTGTTAAGTACCTCAAATAAATAAAATATGTTCTTGTCAAGTAGTCTACCTGGCAAGTAGAAATTAATTATTAAATCAAGCTGTGCTATATAGTTGGTTATATGTACAATACAAAAACATAAAGATTATTGTTAATGTAATCCTCTAATGATTTTGACCTTAGATTGTCAAAATACTGATTTAATGCATATATAAACCAATTTCGTACAAAACTAAGTTATTAATTAAGTATTTAATTAATTCAATAAATAGTAATATAATATGTAGAGGTCCCTACTAAATAAATAATATTTTCATTAAATTATAATTATGTGTTCAAGATAAATTAAATTAAAGCTCTTTACAGTTAAGTAAATTACTTATAATTTTATTCAAAGAATCGGCCAGAGGGTTGTGTATTGTATGTTTCACTTGAAATAAATATTCATAGTAATTTTTTCCCTATGTTGGGATTGGTTGATCTTACAGAAAGCTAGTTTCCAATATGCGAAATTAATATGCAGACACCCGCCTCTGTGGCGTAGTTGGCTAACGCGCTTGTCGTGTTGAGCTCAACCGCTGAGGACGGGGAGATCAAGGTTCGAATCTCGGTCGGGGGAACTGGGGGTGGTTTTTCCTTAATGGTTTTCCACTCTTCCTACACACAAATGCGGGTTCATTTCCTCTAATTCAACCTTCCCAATTCCTAAGCCATTAGCGTAATTAGTGTTTAAAGCGTATAACCCGAACGGGTAGTAAGACGCGGTGCTAATAATAATAATTATTATTATTATTATTATTAATATGCACACAATAACACCAACTTTGATGGTATTTATCTCGAAGACTCTTCTCAAATACGACTTATTTTCTTTCAGTAATAAAGAAATATTTCATCAATGTTTCAAACGGTTCGAGTAAGATAGACTCTAGCACAAAAAGAGAGATTTCGGGAATAAGATATTTATTTAAAAGTTTATGTGTCAAACATTTGAATGGCCCAAAAAAATCAAAATTTTGCTTCAGTGCACAGGTTTAGTTTAATCTTCTACACATAGTAATCCAATCAGTTCTTAAATATTTGTCGTAGACAATTGGGCGTTGTGAAATGTATTATTATTGTTATTATTATTATTATTATTAGCACCGCGTCTTACTACCCGTTCGGGTTATACGCATGTGTAATGTAAACAGTAGTTTTTTTTTCTCTTCATTTAAAAAATGTCTAGTCAATTCTCACCATACCCACGACAGATAATAAATAACTGCTGAGATTGCTATGCGTAGAAAATTAACATTTCTACTGAAGCAATATTATGTTTATTTTGTCCCAAAAAAAGTGCTTTGCTATAAAAAATTGTAATTCTGACCCGAACTTGCTTTCTCTTTGTCCTCATCTTAATACCAGGTCCTACCTACCATCCGTCCGGGCTATCCTCAATTAATTACACTAATAGGGTAAAGAGGGTTGAAGTGGTTTAGAGGAAGAGCTTCCAGCATTAGCTTGGAGGGGATATAGACAAACCACAATGTACTCAGCCAAGATTCTAACCTCAATCTCTCAATCGCCGACACTCCAGTTGGGGATATAGACAAACCCCAATGTACTCAGCCAAGATTCTAACCTCAATCTCTCAATCGCCGACACTCCAGTAAAGGCTGGTTCACACAGAACGCTAAGCTAAGCTATTGTTTCCTCTTTTCCCTCCTGAATTCAGTGTTGTTTCTCTCTGGTCTGCTCCAGAGATGTTAAGTTATGACACCCTCTCAAATAGCTTGATTAAGTTCAGATGATAGAACTGAGGAAGAGAAGCTGCTGCTTTTGGCATCTTGTTTTGGAAGAAGGAAAATAAATTGTGTGGTGCACCGTACAAAGTTTTTCTGGTTTTTTCTTAAAATAAATATTTACTAAGAACCCGTAAGATTTGTCAAACGAAATAATAGGTCTATACATTGTTGTAAAAACATAACAGCAAATATCATAAATGAAATAATAAACAATGTTACTTATTTACTCTATTGCATTAGGATCTAGTAACATTGTTACAGAAAAATCGAGAAAAGAGAAACATATTTGTTCACCAAAGAGCATAGGAATCAAATTCGTTTTCAAAACCCAAATTAAAAAGTAGGGGGCTGTATATATATATATATATTTGCTTATAGCTCAGAAATTATTTGTTTTATAAAAATATATTTCAAATAAAGGTTTTTATCCTTTATTGTACTACAACTTTACAATGATAACTGATTTCTTACCTCAAATAGTTGCGGATAAATGATAATTGGAAAATTTTCCCAACGTAAAGTACCCTCAAGTTCATTTTCATGATAAAATGAGAGCTTCCATCTTGTTTATAATAATAAACAATGTCCAGATATAAAATTTATTAAAAATCATCAGATAAAATTTTGAGAAAATCGATGTTTCCTCTTTTTGCTCTTTAGTAGACTTACTACCCTTAGATTTAGGGTTAAATATCTAATTCCAAAAACACCTCCGAGGGACCTTATGATAACCCCCAGATAGGCCTACCAAGTTCTAGCCAAATAAATAAAATAAGTTCGGCTCTAGACAAAGGTACAGACTGACAGACACATGGATATACGGATAGACAGACAGACAGACAAACAAACTTCATCGCTAAAAATACATTTTCAGTCTCAGGGAGTCATTTATCAAAATCTTGAGTTCAATTATTTTGACGATCACAATACTTTCTCTCCGAGCTGTCGAGAGAAAGAAAAATATGAAAGGTGGAGGTTTGACTTGTTCAATTAACGGTTCTAAGTTAATATATAAAAATATGCATTAAATATAAGAACTAAAAATATTAGTACTTAAAATAAATGTGAAACAAACTGATAACAAAAAACTTAAACACCATTTTGGTTATTTTCGTCAATCCAGTCTGTTCAACACTTAGACCAAGTGGCGTTATGCGCATGCGCAACGTAAGATGGTTCATGATGGAAGATGGAATCAATTGGCTGGTCAGCAATCTAAAAAAAACATGGCGTGACTTAGTAAGCAAAACATAGTCTTAGCTTAGCTTAGCTTAGTTTAACATTCAGTGTGAACCGGCCTTGAGACTAACCACTCAGGCCGTGTGTGACAACCGATGAGCGTAGACTATGGTTTGAATCTTTTCCCGAATATTCAAAGCTACTTTTTCAAAATCTTATTCCTTTTCGTGAAACTATAAATCTAAATAATAATTTACATAATTGATTGTAAAATACAATACTAAATTGGTAGTTAAGTAACTATAATTACATATTAAATGTGTTAATTTCTGCCAAGATTTAATTTGCTCATCGCCAACTTGGTTTAATTTTTGATAAAAATTAAATGACCATTAAAAAAAAACTTTTAAAAATTAATCATAACTTGACAACAACACTATTGGTCAAGCGGTTTAAAAAGTGATTCCTATATTGTCTGGTTTGACGGCGATAGGATGCTTAGGACTCAAAATTTGGCTTAGTATGTAATAAGCTGGTCTTTCCAAATAATTTACATTTTCCTTCCACGCAAATGCTAATACACCTTCTCTAAAATAAATGCCTTTCTTGTGTATCTAGTTAAGGTATGAAATCTATATTACATGCAAACTGTATAAATTATTATACATATACACACACACACACACACACATACAGTAGCCCCATGGCTTCTTTGGTGCTGACTGACAGTTCATAGTTGACAGATGACAGCTTTAAAAAGTTACCAGACCATATTACGTATCCCTACGCCGAACCAGATGATCTGCAAAAACATGTATTTAGCATCTGTCACTTTTGACAGTCAAAATTTAGGTATATAGCTAAATTTTGACTGTCAGCAGTCAGCTATGAGCTGTAAGTCAGCACCAAAGAAGCCACGGGGCTACTGTATATTGTAACAATACGGAATAAAATGCGCCACGCTTTGGGCGTCAATAATAATAATAATATGTGTGGTCAATCACCCTACTTCGGGTGTGAATTGATACACAACGGATTAATTCCCAGATAAAAGATGATGTGATGTTTTATATAGGTTGTATAAAGCTCCGTGATTGAGCGCCTATCATCACTGTACGGAAAATATACCGTCTAATCAGCTGTCTATAGCCCCGTGTTCGAGCACTAATTAAATCGGTATTAATATTATTAAAGAAAGAGAAATGTTGTTGGCTGTTATTTCACACACGGTTTATTTTAATTACACCAGTAAATTATTTGCACATATTTCAGTTAAATGTTGGCTATCACTGCACACTTGTGATATTGAAGTAACTTATATTATAATGTGTTGGACTGTGAGCAAGGTCCCGGAGATCGTCCTCCCCATCGTCGTCGTCGTCGTCAAAATGATATTGCTATACTGTCACTGTCTATACTGTACTGTGCTGTCCTGAACATACGCACTATGGTCTATATATGACATACGTCTTGCATTTTCTCCCTTGGTCAACAAAGTAAAAACTAACCAATGGACAGAGTCCAGGCGACACATTTTGTGAAAGCTAGCTTCTTATTGGTATAAAGAAATGGCGTTATCTACCAAATACTGTGAACTTTTTCCTTTAACAGGAAGCAGCGCAGTAGATATTTTAACAAGAAAGAAGGTATAAAAAAATATATTTTAGGGTGAAGTCCCTTTCACCACATTCTGAGAAACGCGTGTTTGTTCATGGATGAATCTTAAAAGGATACTCTACCTATATTACTTTAAAGAAAAATTACCTTCATCCATGACTTTTTACATAATTTAGATTAGTCCAAATCAATACATTACAATATACATACGCATATTTCCTTTACCAAAATGACGTTACGGTACGAGGAAGATAATTTTAAAGAAACTGCAATAGCAATAACATTGGCTGAAGCCCACTATCAAAATATTAATATAATAATACAAGTGTTCCGTCTAGTATTTTAACCCTAGCGACACTTTAGTTCAGTCATTAAGCTCGGTAGACAGACATGATACAAACTGAGCTAAAGTTTCGAACTAGTTCAGTCATTAGTGTATTTTATTTTATTAAGTATCTTGTTTATAGTCTATTCTCGAGAATTAACCACTCTTCCAGAAAAGAATAACAAGCATTTGAGGTCAAATTCGGGTTTGTTTTTACGTCCGAAACTCGACTATAAATACAACCCTAATAAGTGGCTCATGTTCAAAACCCAGCACGGACAGAAAATCAATAATCTGTTTCCGGTTTCACATTAATGAATAGATACCCCAGGCATTGTGTTGTGTTTGTTCTAGAATTACTTTAGTTTTCAGTTATTTTGCTGATACAATTGGGTTTTTGGAGGGCACGTTAGATATCATTAATCAAAGTATGATTAAAATCTTTATTATATTAAACATATTTTGTTTCTAAATGGAACTAAAATCATTACATTTGATTTAATGTGATATTATATCTTCACGCGGGATCTTTTAGCGTCCATTTTTACACACTTAAGGTGTGATGGAAAGAAATGCAAGTTAAGGTTCTTATTTTTTGCAATTTTCACTATACAAATTAATTTTGGACATAATAAATAAAATAATGCTTTTGTCAATGGGCTTAGTTTAGTTTTTTTGCAGTCAGTAATAGCTCTGAAATATTTGTCACGGGCATTCTGGAATATGATGAAAACTTTTTATCATCTTTTAGAATGATTTTATTCAAATGTCACTATGTGAATGACAGATATTCAAGAACTGTTAATATATTTACTCGTATATATAGGAAATTAAACTATAATATATTTACTTAATTACTATTTATTTTATTTTAATGACTGAGAGATCGAAGTTTGATCCCGGTTGGGTAGACCGAGGTTTTTTTATAATATATGATTTTCCAAATCTCCCTACACGCAAATGTGGGTGAACTTCATCTTAGTCAAACCTTCCAAATCCCTAACACATTAATTAAACTAGTACATAGCCGTGTAACCCGAACGGGTAGTAAGACGTGGTGCTAAAAAAAATTATATTTTGTATAAAAAATCACTTTAAAAAACTGCAAAATATATTGGCCTTAACTCAAGTAGGCTACCATTCCGTCCAAACTTAGGATCAAAGTTTTTATGATTATGTTCAAGTCAAAATAATGTAATATTTTTGCGTTCGCTATTTTTCCCCCCAATCTTGTGGTTTGATGCAGGAAGTTAACCTGGTCGCTTCAAGGACGTAAAAGGTGTCTCGTGTCTCTCCTTAAAAAAATCAACAAAGCAAACCACAGTTTTTTGGCAAACAGGAAATGCAAGAGAGAAAGAGAGAACGCCGCTTTAAGACAGCTGGCAAGCAGAACTTATTTTTTTGAAGGCCAAAACTGCACTGACAAAAATTATGTGGGCGCATATGCTATGTTTAATGTTGTACGAAAGCGATATAAAAAGTGTTTTTTCTTGGGTGTTTTTAATGATGTCATAAAATTAGTCAAGTCATGTTATCCACAGCTGTCACTTTTGATAGCTTTTAATAATATCTATAAAATATCACTAATAATATAGTAAAAAAAATTCAGTTTTGGCCTAAAAAAATAAGTTTGTATTTTCCAAAAATTCCTTCTTAAAAAACTGGACTCAATCCATGTTCTAACGGAGGAAGCAACGCTATAGTTAGGCTTCTAGCTTTGTGGAAGAAGCAACCAATACATAATATTATTTTAAAAGGGGTTATTATTATTATTATTATTATTATTATCACCGTGTCTTACTACCCGTTCGGGTTATACGTACTTACGCTAATGTGTAATGATAGGGTGATTGTGAGATGAAATGGAGGACCTACATATCTGTGCCGGGACCGAGGATTGAACCCCGGCCGCCAGCACAGAAGTCTGACACCTTACCACTAGACCGCCAGGTCACCCAAAAGGTGTTATTGATTCCAAACAATTCTAATTATAACTAGAATATACCAGCACATTTGGATCCATGCCAACGAAATCAACTGGCATACTCGGCTCTGAAACAGAAGATCGAAATTATATTTGAATCTTGAATAGATTCACTGATAATAGTAACCTATGTTTGCAGTGTTGATTTTCCCATCTCCTCTGCAGGCTAGTGTGGAATAGTTGTTCACAATGCACCTACTTCATCGAAGGTCCTTAAATTGATGCAAGTTTGGATGTTCCAAATGGGATGTTAAATGCGCAATAGTAAAAAATAAATCCAAATGATAGCAGTTTAAAATGCGTTTTACGAACCTTTAAATATGTCTTCCAACTTACAAATAAACTTAATCCTAGAACACCTAAAGATTATGAATAAAGTTTAGCCTTAGATGCGAGAGAAAAAAACCTGTTTGGCTCACTGGTAGAGCATTTCCGATACAAATATCTTGATATTTCATAAAACATTATAAAATAATGATTGAGCAAAAAGCGTTATAATACAAAATATTAATACGTAAATATTGACATATTTATATTATTTTAATGTTATCAATGGATGAAATCGATGAAAATTCATTAACAATTATAAAAAGATTAGGCAAAAAATATATTAAAGTTAATAGAAAAAAAAATTGAGATATAGAAGAAGGTTGACTACAAACAATTTTAACAGACAAAATAAATTTGAATAAACTAAAAATTAAATGTGCAAAAAAAAAAAATTGACCAATGAAGACATATTAGGAATTTAAAAATTATTNGTGTAAAAAAAATATATATATATATATATATATATATATATATATATATATATATGAAAACATCCTAGTTAAACACTAAATGATCAATTATTTGAGTAAAGATGTTACCTTGTTGGTAAAATTTACACAAGTTAAAGCGTATCATTAAGGTATGTCACAATCAGAAGTTACATAAAAATTTAAATGCCAACTCTTAAAAATAATAAATATTGAAAAAAGGTTATAGTAAAAATAATATATTAATTTAAAAATACAATAAATGCAAAAGTCAAAGACTAAAATGTAAAAAACACTTAATCATAAAATTTAAAGTTTTTATAGTTAGAATATATTTTCTTAATCTAATATGAAACGATGTATGATTTCAAAGTTTTATTTTGATATGTAATCTCTTACTGCGTGGTGTCAATCTTGGTTGAAGGCGAGCTGTTCAATTTAATTCGACATGTTTAGGTTTTTAAAATGCCATCTTCAGGAATACTAAATGATAAAATAAAGGAGGATTAGATTTAATAAAATAATATAAGTAAAGTTAATTAAATTAGTAAGGACATTGGAATATTAAGAATGTTGATGAAATTAGATTAATATAAATATAAACTTGAAAGGTCAAACGTAACGTGAATTTGAAGCATAAACGTTAGTGTTTACATTGTGATTTCATCCAATGATTACATTAAAATAATATTAATATATTAATTTTCAGGTATGATTATTTTGTAAAAAATACCTTGGTTTATATCCCGTATCCAAGATTTTTATTTTTTATTTTATTAAATGTGTACATACTCAGTCGGAAAATAGTGCTATATTTGTCAGAATACCAAACAAAACATAAGTATTAAATGATTTTTTACACTTCGGACTTGAGATAAAACCAAGGTCGAATTATTTAGCAACTCAAAAAATGTGAGACTCAATGAAAAAAAAAGTTACATACAAAAACTCCTTGTGTCTTGGTACCCGTTATAATTATACGCATAGGTATGATCACATTAATGGAGTAGGGATGAGGAAGGTGGAGTTTCATAGGAATTGTACCCCAATTTTTCGTGGAAAGAGAGTGGGAAACCATTAAGGTAAAAAAAACACCAGTAGTACACTCGACCAGAATTAAAACCCTGATCCCCGGGTCGCCGGCGCTTGAGCATCCAACCAGCTATGCGGGTTAAGGTGGGCATCTAAGGAGTGCGCGAGAAAATGACATTGTTTTTGCAGTTTTTATATCAACAGTTTTTTTTTGCCAAAATAAATAAAATATTATTATTATTATTAGCACCGCGTCTTACTACCCGTTCGGGTTATACGCACTTACGCTAATGTGTAATGATAGGGTGATTTTGAGATGAAATGGGGGACCTACAGTTTAACGTGGAATCCGAACCACGGTGGAGGCCTGGCATTCCTCACATTCACAAGATGTCTTGTCAGAGGTGAAGGAAGGTTTGGTAATCAGATAAATCATTGCCGGGACCGAGGATTGAACCCCGGCCGCCAGCATAGAAGTCTGACACCTTACCCCTAGACCACCAGGTCACCTAAATAAAATAGTTTCACAGTAGAAAAATATAGTTTAATTTTCTTCACATGGTGATATCAACAGTTCTTGAATATCTGTCAAGATTTTCCTAGGATTCAATAACAACTTTTTCTCTTAATTTAAAAAAGGTTTATAATCAAATGATAATAATATGCTCATTACATAATATTATGTAGATATTATCATGTGAAGAAATTCTGACTCTTATGTTTGTACTGTAGCAAAGCTTTATTTATTATAACACAAAAAAAATAAATGTTTTGCTCACTATTTATGACATCAAATACTAGCTAGGCTTCAGGTAAGACTGTTTATAAACCTGTTTACCGGCAGTCCAAATGTCAAGCGAAGGTAACAGAAATGAAACATTACCCCTAGCAGCCGTGAACCGCACATCCGTTTCCCCTATTCCCCTCCCCCCTCTCCACCTGGTCTAAATTGAGCAAAACCTACACTCCATGCACGAGCAAGTTAATCTAAGAGTCGGACAATCCCTCCGTTTGCCCACGACTAAGTGATTCACGTCTTACTAACCAACCACGACCAGGATCTCTGCATATTTACTCCTATGCGCTAAGTAATATGAAGGTACACTGTATATCATTGCTGAGGTAACTGCATGGTTATTATTAAGAAACAGCGTTGTCATTCTCTCGTTTTCGTGTGGTCAATCTCCCCTCAAATATAAGACAAGTTTCGCAACACTGGTTAGTCGAGGTTGCCAGTAGCTCCTTCTTACCCCAGCACACCACCTTCAGACATAACTGAAAGCGAGGAGATTTGGCAACAGTTGACAGAGAGAGAGTAGATAACAGCTTTTCTCCATATGACCTGTATTTCCCTCAGTGATGATATTATATGTAGAAATTAGGGGTTGGGGGCCCACATTTAAGCTAAGGGAGATTGGTAAACTTAGTAAACTTTTTATTTTAGGTATTTAGCGTACACTTTCTGAACCAACTGTTCATGTCAGCATACGACTTAAAAATTAACTTAAATCTAAAACAGACAGCCCACGACTACTTTGGTGATAGTGGTCTTAAGAATCAAGGATTAGGAGGATGGCTTAGAGTCAAGGTGGACACAAGTGGCGAATTGGCCATACATATGTGGTGAATTTGAACATTAAAATAAAATTCTTCCTTATACCGTGTGCTGATTGTAGCTTGATATTTCTTGCATAATATTGGAACCACTCCGCATGTGCATTGGGCTCAGATATTAGTCCAATATTTCTACAACTTGCCAAACAAAAAGGTTGTAAAATTTCGCATTAAATAGTTTCACATTTACAATTTGGATAGTTCTCATCATTTGCGTCTGATGAGTTTGTAATTGAGTAGTTAAAGTGTACATATCTTGAATATACTTGTTCATACGGCTTGTGTTGTTATGAATGTTCAATTGAGCAATTAGATTTCTAAATTTTTACTTCTCATTCGCCACACCTTAGAAAATATATTGCTTTAATAAAAAACTGACCAAGACCACGGCTATAAACAGTAACGAATGTAAAAAAGAATTGCCCCACCTGTGGCTAGATTGATCTTTTTTTTATGCCCGCCTCTAGTTTAAAGAATATACGTCCACACGGATACGAAAAAAGGAAGATAAAATCACAATGAATAATCCCCTCTAGCGCAGTTGGCAGAGATTCGAACTAATCCTCCTTGTCACTGACAATATAGCCTACTGAAAGTCTAACGTTTTAGAAAGCGTGACCACCAGTGTGATAAGATATCAATAATTCAAATAATAATAAACTATAATGTTTAATATTTCTCATTACGTCTTACAATCTATTCAGGAAGGAAGAATTTTTGAGGTAATCTGCCCGTATTTGCATGGAAGGAGAGTGGGAAACTATTTAGGGAAAGACCACCCTCAGTTGACACAACCAAGCTTCAAACCCCGATCTCTCCGTCATCAGTAGTCCAGTCTAACATGATAATGACTCCTTAAGAACATTAGGTCACTGAAGTGGGTTTCCTCATTTTGAACTCGTAGCAAACATACTATAGGTGTTCGATTGCTGGTTGCTATTTGCGGAACATATTATATTTTCCCCTCCCCCCGCCCCCTATTTTGGACATCTCTCCCCGTTTCCTGTTCCACGTGCAAGGGTTGAAAGGACATTAGTATCAGATGGTTGACTCTGTGGGAGGTGATGTCTCTATATCCGGATCAAGTATTTGTTTAAAACACCGTCAATTGTGAGATATAAGAAATACTGTTCACCTAAGTTGTTTAAAACAAGAAATATATATATATATATTTTTTTTAGAATGAAAGTTTAACAGGGTGTTCCCGGAATTTATTTACGTGAACATTTTATAACTCGATATTATGGTGACCCGTTTCGGTGACCGCGTGGTCAAACGCGCTAATCTCGCTGTAGATTAGACTGCCGATGATGGGGGGGGGGCTTTGAATTTCAGTCGAGTTTAGACCTACTGAGGGTGGTTTTTCCAAAATATTATTATTATTATTAGCACCGCGTCTTACTACCCGTTCGGGTTATACGCAGTTACCCTAATGTGTAATGGTAGGGTGATTGTGAGATGAAATGAAGGACCTACAGTTTAACGTGGAATCCGAACCACGGTGGAAGCCTGGCATTCCCCACATTCATAAGATGTCTTGTCAGAGGTGAAGGAAGGGTCTGGTAATCAGATAAATCTGTGCCGGGACCGAGGATTGAACCCCGGCCGCCAGCACAGTTTTTCCAAAATAAAATTCCATTCTACATCCACTTAAATGTTAGTATACTTCCTCTGAATATATATAAAATGAATCTTGACGTTTTGTGTCCCTGAACGAAAAGATTTTTATTTTTTATTACATAGCACCACGTCTTACTACCCGTTCAGGTTATACGCTTTAAGTACTAATTACACTAATGGATTAGAAATTGGGAAGGTTAAATTAGAGGAAGTGAACCCGCATTTGCGTGGAGGTAGAGTGAAAAAACATTTGGGAAAAACCACCCCCCCTGTTCACCCGACCGAGATCCGAACCTCTTATCTCCCCGTCCTCAGCAGTCGGGCTAAATACGACTAGCGCGTTAGCCAAACTACGCCACCGAGGTGTGTTGAACGAAAAGAAAAAATTGGTTTTAAAATACATACAGTCTCTCTATTTTTCTGACTTGTTCTGTCGTTTTGTCCCTCTTATCTTTCGATAACTATAGCTACAGTCGAAACAATTTAGGTATAGTCTGTTCAAAGTTGATATCTAAAAGTTGTATGGCTATGAAAAAAATATCTATACTTTACTAATATCGATATTTTCCTTTCGATACTAGTATTTTACTCGATACTTTTACTGATATTAGTACTAACACTCCGGTATCGAAGGAAATAACTTTTTTTTTTGTTAAATTCGCTCGTGCTGGGTTTAAATGTTCACTAATGTGATCTGTGGAGGAAGAACAAAATACACTGAGAGTGGCTACCAGGCTACTACCCCTTCCTATATCAATGAGAACGCTCATCACAAACTAAACAAAAGAAGCTTTTGTAGAACTAAACAAACTCATCTCAAGGCTCAAGCAGACGAATTAGAAAAGTTTTTATGAGTTGTTTAAGCAGATGAAGCAGAGGATGGCGTCGATTCTTCTATTGTTTGTCAATAGTTAATAAATCTATCGTGATAGTATAAAAACGACATATGTAGTTAAGAAATGACACATCTAGGAAGTTAACAATGGAAGTTTTTTTAAAGAAGTTTGATAGTAAAAAATTATATTGTTTTAAAGTATTAAAGGACATTATAATTTTCACTGTTTAGGTAAATATGGATATACAATTATGATACAAAAATTGAAATAGTTATTACTAGATAAAAAAACATTTTTCCAGATTAAGACTTCAATACCGATACTTACTTTTATAGATACTTTTCTTTCGATACTAGGATGGTATCGATATTTTTCTTCCTATACTTTAAATGAGTACAGTATTTATACATTTCTTTCGATATTAGTACGGTATCGATATTTTTCTTCTGGTACTTTTAATGAGTACAGTATCGATACATTTCTTTCGATACTAATACGGCATCAATATTTTTCGTCTGATACATTTAATGAGTACAGTATCGATACATTTCTTTCAATACTAGTATGTTATCGATATTTTTCGTCCGATACTTTTAATGAGTACAGTATCGATTCTTTTCTTTCGATACTACATCCCTAGCCATTCCTCAAGGTGAAATAATGTTTTAAAAATTAGAAATTTTCGAAAATGGTTATGACGATTTTTTTGTCACCTTGTCTTACTAACCGTTTGGGATATACGCTTATTTACTAATTACGCTAGTGGTTTTAGGGATTTGGGTGGTTAAATTTACACGCATTTGCGTTGAGGTAGAGTGGAAAACCATTTTAGATAAACCCTCAGTACACCTGACCGAGAATCGAATCTAAATCTCCTCGTCATCGGTGATCCAGCCTATCGCGAGAGTAGTGCGTTAGGCGGACACTAAAGCGGGTCTGACAATTTTTTTACTCAAAACGAATATCTGGGGAGTATTTTTAAATTATAAATAAAACTAAAAACTCATTTTTCGGATAAAATATTTTAAGTGTGGTCTGATGAAAGCTAATTTTCAAAATGATTACTTTGAAATTTTTTGTAATATAATGGGGGACAATATTCTTGTGTATCGTTCTTGAACAACCAGAAGGACCAGATTTATATGTCTAGAGATGTAATTTTGGACCGTAAGATTATTCAAGGCCAACACGTCTGGTATTTTTTTTAGTGCTACTCATTTTATTGCTCTTCTGAGCTATTATATTCATTACTAGTTGGAGAATTAACGCCGTAGCCTACTAAACACAGGATTACACAAGCTCACAGCTTTCATATTAAATTTTATCTATGCTCTCAGTATTTACACTAGTCACACAACCTTAACTCCAAAAAGTACTTGGATATTTAAAAATACCCTAATGAATATATGTATTTATCATCGAGTCTTATTAACTGTTCAGGCTATAATCATTATGGTAATCACTCTAATGGAGTAGGAATGAGGAAGAAAATATTTTAGAGGAAATCTACCCATATTCACATAGTAGGTGACCTGGCGGTCTAGGTGTAGGGTGTCGGACTTCTGTGCTGTCGGCCGGGGTTTAATCCTCGGTCCCGGCACAGATTTGTCTGATTACCAAATCTTTCCTTCACCTCTGACAAGACATCTTGTGAATGTGGGGAATGCCAGGCCTCCACCGTGGTTCGGATCCCACGTTAAAATGTAGGTCCTCCATTTCATCTCACAATCACCCTACCATTACACATTAGCGTAAGTGCGTACAACCCGAACGCGTAGTAAGACGTGGTGCTAATAATAATAATATATTCGCATAGAAGGAGAGTGGTAAACTATTTAGGTAAAACTACTCTCAGTAGACCCGACTGGGATTCGAACACCGACATCCCCGTCATCAGTAGGCCAATTAACAGGAGAGTGATGGCTTCGACTATATTTTTTCATCCATCCATTTTTTTTGTACGTAATAACCATCATCGGATAAATTAATATAAAACTATTTTCGCATGCATGTCTCATCAGTTATTAATTTCATTATACTTTTAACGTAAATGTTTTTCCATGTTTTGTTTTTTCACCACATCTTACCACCCGTTTAGGTTATTCGTATTTTAACTACGTTAATATAATGGAGATTAGGAAAGCTATGTTTATAAAAATGTACCAGAATTTAGGTAAAGGGAGAGTGGGAATTAATTTTGAAGAAAAAAGAACCTCAGTACTTCTAGTCAATATCCGGACCCTAACCTCCCCGTCTTTGACGATGCAGATCAGACGATAATGATAGGTACCTTAGAGAAAGGGTAGGTAACCCTGTCACCAATCACCACAGGTGGTGAATTGGCAATAGAAATGTGGTGAAATGTGGCAAAATGTGGTGAAAAATTAACTCCATCCTGACGGCGTATGTGGGCTTTAACTTGATATTTCCTGCATATCATTGGAAACATTCCTCAAGTTCACTGAAGCTCAGATATTCAGTCAATGTTTCTGCAACTTTCCAGACAGAAATATTGTCAAATTTCGCAATAAATTATCTTACATTTTCAATTTGAGCAAATGTCATAATCTTTTTATGTGGTACAGTAGCCCCATGGCTTCTTTGGTGCTGACTGACAGCACACATTTGACTTCTGACTGTCAAAATTTAAGTATATACCTAAATTTTGACCGTCAGAAGTGACAACTGCTAAACACATGTTTTTGCAGATCATATGGTTCGGCGTAGGGATACATAATTTGGTCTGGTCGTTTTTCAAAGCTTTCAGCTGTCATCTGTGAGCTGTCAGTCAGCACCAAAGAAGCCATGGGGCTAGTGTAATTGTAAATGATAGGTCAAAATGTACAGTAAATATTTTGAATAAACTTGTTCAAAGAGTGTTATTGTTTTAAGCATGGCTTTCCCCATTTGCCACACCTGTCATTATCAAATGAGCATGTGTCAACCGATGAGCTTACAGCTGAAAAAATCTGTGTACTCACATAAGTGAGTTCATGGACTAAAGGTCAAGCTTATCTAGTATTGATCGTCAATAACAGGGATGTCCGGGTTTTGAATCTTGGCCTGGTGTACTGATGATGGATTTTTCCCAAGCGGTTTCCCACTCTCTTCACACAAATGTGGATACATTTCCTCTAAATTATATCTACCATAATATTACCCCATTAGAGTAATTAAAACGCGTCCAGTACGGATGGGTATCACGATGGTGTTGGAGAAAAAACCCACTAATATATAAACGGAAACTTATTTCGTTGTTTGAGAACCATTTGTGAAACGTATTATTTTATGAAAAATTATTTAAAGTTCAAGGCGAGGATGTAGAGAACGTGGATTAAGGGTAATATTTTTGCAATTTTTGTATCAAATCATTTTTTAGTAAAAATAAATCAAATATTGCTTCAATACAAATATAGTCTCATTTTCTTCACATGGTGATATAAACAATTATTGAATATCTTTCATGAGCATAGTGTCATTAAATGACAAACTTTTTGAATGAAGAGAAAAAGTTGTCATTAAATTCTAGGACATGCTCGACAACTATGCAAGAATTGTTTATTATTATTATTATTTGTTTTTAATATATTCACTAGCAAAATTTATTGCAAATTTGCCCTTGATCGTGTAGGCATTCATAGCCCTTCTCGGGCTTTTCGTAATCCAAAATCATTTTTTCTTAATAGCTCTTATAATGTGAGATTGTTGTATCCATAGCGCCAATTCTAGATTTAATGAATCAAATAGCCGAAGCTATCATTTATGCATTTTAGTGAGGATAACACCATTTAGATATCATATTCTGAAAATTGNAGTCGTCGGCTTATAAACATGTGATTATCTAAGATCACAGCCATCGGACAACGCAGCCATCAGCGACTCGGTAGTTGGCGATTTTGCTGCCAATTGACAATTATATATATAATTGTACAGGATTGCATATATTAATGAAACCAATAGCCGAAACTATTGTTGATGCATTTTAGTGAGGAATTCACCTTATAGATATCATATTCTGAAAATTGAAAAATGACACCTGGACTCGGGAATCGAAACCGGGACCTTCGGCTTAGTACGCCAATGCTCTTACCACTGAGCTATCCAGGATTCGTCCCATTCCCAGGGTCGTTCTTCACTCATAGTTTAAGGCAGAGTCTATGATGGACGTGCAGAAGTCATCAGCTTATAAATATGTGATTATATAAGATCACAGGTATCAGACAATAAGCTGATCATAAACTATGAAGGAAGAATGAAGAATGACCATGGGCACGGGACGAATCCTGGATAGCTTAGTGGTAAGAGAATTGGCGTACTAGGCCGAAGGTCCTGGGTTCGATTCCCGTGTCCAAGTGTCATTTTTCAATTTCAGAATATGAATTCTAGATTTGTCAAATTCGACTTTTATCATAAAAAAAAGGCTAAACTCGGAGAGTTATTTAAAGAAATCCCATATCAATAATTTATCATTAATAGGCTCTGCTTATTATATCTAAATTTTACAATATGATTTTTTTTTATATTGCGACTGCTTTTAACCACTCTTAAGTTTTTTGTTATTATTGCTATTTTTTATTATTATCATTATTAATTACTTTTTTGTAATTATTAATCATTATATAACATTATTTATACATGTTTGTTTATCATAATTTATCGTGTAAATATATGTATTTGTAAGGTAATTGTGTACTTTCAGTGCTGGCCTGTTATAGGTCTGTTGGCCAGCACTATAAGAAAGGAAATTGAAATTGAATTGAAATTATTATTATTAGTAGTAGTAGTAGTAGTAGTAGTAGTACCGCGTCTTACCACCCGTTCGGGTTATACACACTAACGCTAATGTGTAATNAATAATATATTGATTTGATTTAATATTTTTTTGTACCTCCAAATGTAAAAAGGTTAAGAATATTAATAAGTTGTTTATTTATTTATTATTATTATTTATTAATCATTAATTATTTATTATACATTATTATTATTAGTAGTAGTATCATCATCATCATCATCATCACCGTTTCTTACCACTCATTCGGGTTATACGCCTATGGTACTAATCACACTAATCTGTTGGTGATTAAGACGGTTTAGTTTAGAGGAAGTGCACCCGCATTGCGTGAAGGTAGAACGGAAAACCATTTAGTAAAAAACCATCCTCATTGCACCCGACCGGGATTGAACCCCAATCTCCCCGTCTTCGCCAGTCTAATCAAACACGAGATTAGCGCGTTTAGACATGCGACCAGTGAAGCGAGTTTCAAGAAATGTTGATATCACCATAGGAAGAAAATTAAACTCTTTATTTCTAGCGGAGCAAAATTTGATTTATTCTTGGACCAGATAATTGTTTTGCTATAAAAGCTGCAAAAATACTTCCCTTCACTTCTACCTTAACACAATTGTTAGCTAAATCCACGCCAGATGGCCTATAAGAGACTATAACAAAAAAAAATCGTTAAATTGATCACGAATAGATGACTATTCAATTTAGATAGACCAACAAAATCATTCATTGAAAGTACTTAGAACGTTCCGCGTTTAACGTTTGATTGACAGCGCTACTTTGAATGTGGAACTCGCGCAGACAAAAAGCGAAAAGGTCACTTGAAATGGAATTGTGTTAAATTGGTTGCGTAGCGGACAATATAAATTAAGAGGTGGGAAAGGGGAAGAGGAGAGGGGGCAGAAGAGAAGACCTTGGAAAGCTAATTAAATACTCACGCATAGTACCGACAGTGTTTCTTTACTTGAAGGGCCTACACCCTACCCTTTTCTCCCACCACTGGACACCTTCAAACCTTTCCCTCATTCGACCTACATTACTTAAATTACCTCAAACAGTGCATAGAATTCATAGGTTTTTTTAGCACTGTGTCTTACTACCCGTTCGATTTATACGCATATTTACTTTATTTTTATCACCGTGTCTTACTACTTGTTCAGACTATACGCCTGTGTAATAATTACGCTAGTGTGTTGATCTGAGTAAGGTTGATTTAATATTATATCCCAGGCCTCCGCCGTGGTTCGGATTCCACGTTACACTGTAGGTCCTCCATTTCATCTCACAATCACCCTACCATTACACATTAGCGTAAGTGCGTATAACCCGAACGGGTAGTAAGACGCGGTGCTAATAATAATAATAATAATAATAATAATAATAATATATCTACTCACATTTGCGTGGAAGTATATTGGGAAACAATCGAGGAAAAACAACCTCCAGAATGCCCGACCGGGATTCAAACCCCAATCTTCCCATCATCGGTAGTCTTAAGCTGTTGTGAGAGTGACGTCTTAGACCATGTAGCCATGAAATGGTTCCTGGATTAGTTGAATTTCCAATTCACATTTCTAAAATCTAAAGGCCTAAACTGTGAACTATAACTGTATAATTGACGCGTGATAGGTCAACAGACCAACTATTATTGCTGTGAACTTTAAAATTAAGTTATTTTACTACTTTAAAGCCAAAAGGCCGATTCACTCACTGACATTATTAATGTTTACCCACTTCCAGATTAGCTAGAAACTTGAAATTTGGCAAACTTATAGCTTCTAACCTGTAACTGAAGGGAAAATTCTCAAACGTTTAAAAAAAAAGTTTAACCCTCGAAAAAAAATTCAAAATGGTGGAGCAACTTTAATGTCGGTGCAGACCCTTCTTTGGAGGTCTCTTGTGGCTAAACGGTAAGACCTATCAAAAAACGGCTCTGGAATTACATTAGTTTACATCCACTTGCAAATAAAACTCACTTGAGGTTTGGAGGCGGAGTCTCCAAAGAGCAAAACGAGTTGAAATATATAACCTTATACGCTCTGACCAGTACCAGCAAGTTTAGTTTGGAAACGAGTAAGAAACGAATAAAATTAAACAATTGGAGTATGGAGCATAAACTTGTATTCTTATTTAAGATGGAAATGAAATATTCGGAGAGTTTTGAAAGGTAGGGCTAGAGAAAACTTGAGAAGATCAAATGGACAGACAGGATGACAAATGAAAAAGTCCTAGGAACAGTGGGTGAGAAGAGAACTATTTTGGAAGGGATTCTTCGGTATAAGACAAACTGGATCAGACACATCCTTAGGAGGAACTGCCATCTGTACATCATAGAAGGAAAGTTTGAGGAAAAGAGGAGCTTAGTAAGGAGGAGGATTCAAATATTGGATGACTTATATAAGTAAAAAAATTCTGGGAGCTCATGAAGGAGGCAGAGGATAGGGCTCATTGGAGCTCTTGAGTTCACTTACAAAAGGAATGGACTTGTCATAATACATGACATATAATAATAGTAAAATAGTAATAATAATACACTCTGAAACTAATCAATTTTTTTTTATCTATTTATTTTTTTATTTGAGGTATTTAACGTGAGCTTTCAGAAACGACTGATTATACAGGGCGATTCAAAAGGCACGCAACCCTGCTTTTCTAAGGATATTTCTCGTAGAAAAACATGGAAAATGGACATGTTGTGTATATGTATGGCAACAATGTAATGTTTGCAGGGCGTGTGACATTGAGACATACACTAGGTCCAGCCAGTTGAGTTACAGCATTTTGAAAGTGTAAGATGAGTTTTCCACTAGCAGAGCGAGTATTCATTTTGGAACATTATTTAAAGGCGAACTCGTACATGGAATGACAACAATCGTTTCTGCGTAGTTTACCAGCATCACGCGGGCTGAATAAATCAACAATATGCCAAATTGATGGCAAAAAATATAAGTTATTTTTCTTAGGGTTGCGTGATTTTTGGATCAACCTGTGTAAGAACACGACTTAATAACTAGCTTAAATATAGAACATACACAACACCAAACCCCCGGCTGTTAATTTATAGCTGAGAGAGGGGAATCCGACGTTTCACCAATAATATATTTGTTTGTCATACCACGAATCGATGCCGGGACCTTATGCTCAGTAAGCAGACACACTACCAACTGAGCTGAAGTGGTGAACAGCTAACTAATTATAATAGTAATAAGGCGTGTTTTTTAATATATAGGCCCATATTTTTATCACCACGTATCACTACCCGTTTGGACTAAACGCATATACAATAATTAAGTTAATGTTCTTAGAAATGAGGAAGGTTATATATAAAGGAAGTGTACCCATATTTACTTGGAGAGATGTTTCACCAATAATATATTTTTTTGTCATACCACGAATCGATCCCGGGACCTTCTGCTCAGTAAGCAGACACTCTACCAACTGAGCTGAAGTGGTGGACAGCTAACTAATTATAATAGTAATAAGGCGTGTTTTTTTTAATATATAGGCCCATATTTTTAGCACCACGTATTACTACCCGTTTGGACTAAACTTCATATACAATAATTAAGTTAATGTTCTTAGAAATGAGGAAGGTTATATATAAAGGAAGTGTACCCATATTTACTTGGAGAGAGAGAGGGGAAAACCAACCTTGGTACACCCTACCGTGATTCGAACCTTGAGCTCCCCGTCCTAGGCAGGCCAGCCTACTGCGGGAATGACGCCTTAGAACATGCGGCCACTGAGGTGGGTTTAAATATAAGTAATCAAGTATATTGATTTCCACGAATTTTGAGCGAACTTGATACACAATAGTTCCTTTAGCCATCATAGTTTTATATAGCTTGATATTTGAATCCTAATATCTGAATCAAAGGTACCAAAAGGATAAATATTTATATTTTTAATTGAACATTTATTACAACTTATTGAGCTACACACCTATTTACATAATACATTGGATATACATTATATGTATTGATACTCGCCCCGGTGGTGTAGTTGTCTAACGCGCTTGTGTTGAGCTCGACTGCTGAGGACGGACGGGGAGATCGAGGTTCGAATCTCGGTCGGGTGAACTGGGGGTGGTTTTTCCTAAATGTTTTCCACTCTCCCTCCACGCTAGATCGAGGTTCGAATCTCGGTCGGGTGAACTGGGGGTGGTTTTTCCTAAATGGTTTTCTACTCTCCCTCCACGCAAATGTGTATTCACTTCCTCTAATTCAACCTTCGCAATTCCTAATCCATTAGAGTAATTAGTACCTAAAGTGTGTAACCCGAACGGGTAGCAAGACGCGGTGCTAAATATTATTATTATTATTATTATTATTATATGTTTTGATATGATTGTCGATACCGCATTCATATTTCATCTATGAGAATCTCTGATATAAAATCATCTGAATGACGTTAAATGGGGCAAAGTAGAATCTGAGAGTGGGTTTATAAAACTATATGACCAGAAAAAGCTCATTTGAAAACGCGAACGTTTTAAATAATTTGTCAGCTATGGATTAATTGATGATGACATTTTGTTTTCCCATAATAAACAGGCTTTTTTTATTCAAAGCTTGTGGTTCAAATTGTAAAATTTTATTTTAATATCTCCTAAAAATAAAAGGAAGACTTTAGTTCAACTGTTCATCTGGTTATAACAAATATAGCCACAAATGTTGTGTTTATTCAATTAAAATATCACAATGGAAACATAGACAATTCAAAACAAACATAACCATATTTTATGACATATATTGAGCATTTGATAGATTTTTTTCAAAGAAGTATAAACTTGTAGCTTATTTATGTGTGTTAACTTATTTTTAGTTTATTTATTTGACCTTGTTGTATTAGTTTAGTGCACCCACTCGGGATTCAAATCCCAAAATTCTCTTCCCCAGTAATCGGGATTGATATGTTTCAGGACCTTAGTTCCAGAAAAACGACACACCGACTTAGTTTGTGTCAGAATGGAGAAATAATCCGAACAAGATGGTGTTTAAAAATAAACATGTGTATCTTTTTATTTAGTATATTATTATAATCTGTAAGTATAGTCATTGGATAAGGACTAAGTAACTATCTAAATTTGCAATAGTCATTGAAGCCTTGTAGTGTTGTCACCTGTGTTTTTGGTAGTAAACACCATGGAAAACGATGGACAAAGTGAGAGGAAAGCTGTCCAATTAATTCACACGCAACTTCCTACAATTTCCGGATGAAGGAGTTAACCTCCCCTCTCCCCCTCCCGCGACCATCAGATGTTTCACTGCCCTTCAACCTCCCCACCCGAAATATCTTCCCCTCTCCTAACTTCTCCTACTTGACCTACATCCTTTGTTTGGTTGGCTTAGTGCGCGGTGTAGTATATAAGGTTGAGTTGGGTTGTTTTTTTTACGTAAGGAAGGCAGTTTCTTGGTGTTTTTATTATTAATATTATTATTAGAAAAGAATGCAAATCTTCTTGGTCCTGACTGAAATTTATTTCTTCGCCTCTTTTGTGTGGCTTAGACTCGGAAAAGGTTTCAACCGACTCGTTAAAACAGACCGGTTCATCCACTTTGGTTCCTATGCTGCCAAATAAGTGGGTTTAATAGTCGGTGCGTGTTCCTTTGATGACAGTGTATATCTTCAACTATGGCAAGAAAAAAAATAAAACCACACGCTTATTTCAGAAATATGGAGTGTCGTAAAAAAAACTACACTCCATAACGATTGATGAAATCTGGGAGTGAAAGGTGCTAGGGACGAAAATAAATATGGCTCTTCCAAGACAAGAGTAGAGCCGCAGTTTCAAATATTGCTGCGTCTTTGGATCAGAAGTCCTTAGTTGATACTCGGACAAATAAACTGAGATAAAATATTTTCTCCTAGCTTTATAGAAAGATAAGCATTCGTACCCCGGAATAAGACATGTGTTCCTCACTGATATAATTCCCTATTTGTTAAGTGAATTAAAGGAATTTGAAAATTATATGAATTAAGGCGGTCGTTTCGGTCAGCGAGAAAGTATCACACACTTTTGAGGACATACGAATTAAAATACAATGGTCTGTGGCATTTTCTGGAAATATTTTTTCTATTCTGTATAATCTTATACTCACTTTCGCCCTGCAACTACAACCACCCTTTTGTTATGTACATAAAAAAAAGGGGGGAAGAAAGCAACGAAACTTCTTATATCAAACTCAAAAGGAAAGTTTGATGCTAGTTTTCAAACATCTGAAAAATCTAATGTTGTGAGCCTATTGAAAAATTGCTGCATTGGGTGAACTGTCGGTCTAAGGGAAAGGTGTCTGATCTCTGTGCTGGGAGTCCGGGGTTCAATCCTCGGTCCCGGCACAGGTTTATCTGATTACCAAACCCTTCCTTCACCTCTGACAAGACAACTTGTGAACGTGTGGAATGCTAGGCCACCATCATGGTTCGGATCTCATGTTTAACTGTAGGTCCTTCATTTCATCTCACAATCACCCTACCATTACGCATTAGCGTAAGTTCGTATAACCCGAACGGGTAGTAAGACGTGNCGTATAACCCGAACGAGTAGTAAGACGCGGTGCTAATAATAATAATAGCTGTATTTGTTAAAGGGTGGTTCCTTTATCATCAAGCCTAGTCTCACAGCTTCACAAATATGTTTAAAATGTCGTTGAAAATGAGCTTATGTCGCATTTACCCACATTTATTGTATATTGATAAATCTCAAACTATAGGACTATTAAATAAAAAAAGAGTCCTTTTGGATTCCTTAAACTCTACTTTGACGGGAACTATATTTTGATAAACGGCACCGTAGAGTTAAATATTGCGCTAGAGCTGGACGTCTGTGGGGCTATTTCTCTCGTACCGAGGCGACCCTCCTGAATTAAAATGTTTTAAAAAGTTATTTGCTAGAAGGTTTAGATGTTGACAATCCAATTTCTTAGCTGAGTCAGTAGCTTATCTGTCTATTGAGCTCATCATATCAGCTTCAACCCTCGACCTGACAGAAAAATTAATCATTGGTAAAAATTGGAGTGTACTCGTTCACAGAAAAGAATGCTATGTCTGTTCTAAGATTTAGTTTGTAAGTCGTGTGCTGATACAATCACTGGGCTCAGGGAATACACTTTAAATATCCTTAGCAAACTATAATTGCTCAACACAATCATACCAACTCTCTCTTATAACCCATTATAGTTTCGAACAATTTTTTTAATATGTATTTTTTCGTTATACTACCATTATATAAGGTTTTCTCAGAAAAATAAACAAATATTTTCTTTTTCCAAGGAAATACTTTTCACAGATACATTCTAAACAAAAATTTTGAAGGCTATATTTGAAAAATTTTAAAATATAAAACACTACCCGAAAATTATTAATATTTGTATAAATCCATTAACATATTCTCATTTATCATGTGAAATGATTTCCAGATACCCACCTTGATCCAAGCCGCTAGAGCTTTTTTTTTAATGTCAAATTTTCACAGTTCTCTCGTACCGAGGCGACCATCTTGAACTAAAATGTTTTAATAAGTCAGTTGCTAAAAGGTTTAGATGGTGATAATCCGATCTCTTAGGGGTCGGTAGCTTACCTGTCTACTGAGCTCATGATATCAGCTTCAACGCTCGACCTGGCAGAAAAATTAATCATTGGTAAAAATTGGAGTGTACTCATTCACAGAAAAGAATGCTATGTCTGTTCTAAGATTTAGTTTGTAAGTCGTGTGCTGAGACAATCACTGGGCTCAGGGAATACACTTTAAATACCCTTAGCAAACTATAATTGCTCAACATAATCATACCAACTTTCTCCTATAATCTATTATAGTTTCGAACAATTTTTTTAAGATGTATTTTTTCATTATACTACCATTATATAAGGTTTTCTCAGAAAAATAAACAAATATTTTCTTTTTCCAAGGACTTACTATTCACAAATAAATTCTATTCAAAAATTGCGAAGGCTATATTTAAAAAAATTAAAAATATAAAACACTACCCTAAAATTATTAATATTTGTATAAATCCAATAACATATTCCTCATTTATCATGTGAAATGATTTCCAGATACCCACCTTGATCCAAGCCGCTAGAGCTTTTTTTTTAATGTCAAATTTTCACAGATTTCCTTTCAGCAAACTTAAACAAATTTATCCCCAAAAAACAATTATTATGAGTCATTTATCACGTCAAATCAATCACCAGACAACCATTTTACATAAAATAGTTATAACCATTATCGAAAAATTTCCAATTTTCAAAATAAAGATAAAATAAATTTATCTACCCCTAATTTGAGTGTTTAGAATGAAAATAAAAATGTTGCTGACAAACAACAATATAATATAGATAACAAATACGAACAAAATCCATAAAAATGTTTTGACGTTAGCCTAGGGCACATACAAGGCGAAAGGGGCCGAATTTTAAAACCTACTACGTAGTTTGGATTCACGGCCCTTAAAACTTCAATATTCATTATAATATCGAGGTAAAACATTTTCACATAATGCGTTGTCTTTTGATGAGAAAGTAAAAAAAAAAAGGTGATACTTTTTTCAGCTTCTTCTCAAAACCATCCTGGCTATATGTATTTTAATTACGCTAATAGAATATGTATTAGGAAGGTAGGATTTATAGAAACAGTGGGCCAACACGAATTTTACTGGAGGAAGAATGGAAACAAGTTAGGAAATATATATTCTTAAATTCCCCGTCACAGTCGAACCATACTAAACGAGCCTTACACTTAGTCCACGTGCCCATCGATGTGGATTAATTTTGAAACTTGACAATATTGTGTGTGTGTGATTTTAGTTTCAAAATAAAAACTGTCTTAATTTTTACTTGGTATTGTTCATGATTTGGTTTAGTATTATTCAGAGTTTGACCTTGTCCTGGAGTTCACTGTTTGAACTTCTTCGACTGAGAAGAAGAACTCAAGAGAATGTCGGAAATAAACGGGTGAGCTGGAGTTTTTTCAAACAGGAAGTCTCATTAGTGGATAGCATATGTATTAGGCTTATAAAAAATTGTATTTCTAAACTAAGTAATTTGGTATCTAACTAGAGTCGGATTGACACGATAAAAACTTCTGACAGTTAAAAAGAAGTAATGGATTTTTTTTAGCACCGCGTCCTACTACCCATTAGGATTATACATTTATATATTAATAACTCTAATAGTTTTAGAGCTGAAGAAGGTTATATTTATATTATTATTATTATTAGCACCGCGTCTTAATACCCGTTCGGGTTGTACGCACTTACGCTAACGTGTAATGGTAGGGCGAATATGAGAGGAAATGAAGGACCTACAGTTTAACGTGGAATCCGAACCACGGTGGAGACCTGGCATTCCTCACATTCACAAGATGT
>CABFOW010003780.1:37203-67525 GCA_902141385.1 Timema californicum | reverse complement strand
AGGACCTACAGTTTAACGTGGGATCCGAACCACGGTGGAGGCCTGGCATTCCTCACATTCACAAGTTGTGATTAATACACATATTTTCAGAGGTGAAGGAAGGGTTTGGCAATCGGATAAATCTGTGCCGGGACCGAGGATTGAACCCCGGACGCCCAGCACAGAAGCCTGACACCTTACCCCTAGACCGCCAGGTCATCGTTGTGTGTATTTATTCTAATGTTTGATATGACTAAAATACATGAGAAAAATGCACAACGGGACTTTTATATATTAAAATTTTCTTGGTCTTTTTTTTTAATCCCAAAAATATTATCCTTTATAACAGAACATGATTAAATTTAACCCCACCCACCCCTCGAATAAAAAAAACTTTCTTGCGCCACTGGTAAAATTAATGATCTTTCAGCCAATTATTTTGGAGTAAATTAATAAGGCAAATAATTGACACAACAATCCACACGACGTAAGAAAAAGGAAACACATATACTACGTACGCTTTTTCAATAGAAAATAATTTGCCAAAGCAATAAGTATTAAAAGTGACAGATATTTCTATTATAGTTTTAGAGCTGTTTTATTATTGCGGTTGTATGATCTTTAAGCCGCGTTCTAGGAAGATAAAATATTATTTTGATCATCTACGTTCCTAATGCAATAACTTTAATGTTTGAAGGTCACTTGTTCCTATCTAGGAAATGCGTATCATATCCAGTGCGATTTACTGTACAGGCGACTCTGTCTCAGGAAGTTTGGAGTTCAATACCAACCGACCTGGTGCTTCTAGAAACGGTGTAACTAATATTTAATTCTTCACAATGTGGTATTTTCGTACCCCCAACACGGGTTCTCATAACTCAATTTTTAATCTCTCCTTTGAGCAAGATATTTTAAACCACTGACACAGCCTAGCTAGTTTTTAAAATGTACATATTAAAAAAAATCAAGACAGCGATGTTTTCCTTGGCTGAAGCTTGCTACTTATAGTCAGAATGTTTTAAGAAGAGCCTTTTTTTTTTACGAAATACGATAAATACATTAATTAGAGGAACCAATATTGTCAAAAGAAAATTATTAGTGAGTCGGTATTACTATTGTATTCGTTCCTTTTTGGACCAAATATCTTCCTAAGCACAGTTAAATTTTACATGTATAAAATTATAAAACAAATGAATAACATCGCATATTCTGGCTTGGGCTTTGAAAAATGTCCTTTATTCCGATTGGAAAGAATCAACCATCCTAATTAATATGTTACTTTATAGTGTGGAAAATGAGAATAAAGAATATTATAAAATTGCCTCACAGAGCCTGAGATAACTGGCGTAGCCCAGTTTGAAAAACGCTGTTTTAAGGCGCCATTCTCGCAATATATTGGACTAGCAGTGACGGAGGAAGATCGACGCTTCGAGTCCAGGTCGGATACTCTTTGTAGTACCATGGGTCGGGTGTACTAAGTGTTTTTTTTATAACAACTTCAGCCTTGTCCCACTATCGTAAATATGAATACATCACGTGGTGCACACAAACAATGTTTTACCCCCTTTCTCCCAGAAAAAAATAATCCTAGCGACACGGTCTTGCCCTAAAACGCGCAACCGACTGAGGGAAAAAGAAAAAGAAAGATTGGTTATTGATCGAGGTTTGTAGAATACAGTATTCCCTTGACTCAAATTAATGATAAACTCCAGTGTTATGATAATAGACAGACCCAACCGCGCAGACACCGAGGTCATCTGGCGACTGGTAGTGTCAGTTTCTGCGGCCCTTGCTGTTTGTTACGAGATAGCTCGAGATTTAAAAAATATATATATATTCGAGATATTTAACGTGCACTTTTTTGAACCGACTGATTATATCAGCACATGAGAATTTCTATGAGCGAGGGTGAAAGGGCCTACCAACTTTTCCAGGAAAGATAATTTCATATACCTTCCAGGGTTATTTTACATACCACAGCTGACTTGGCGACCGACGGCTTTACTTCCTCTCCGAAGGAAGTTGTGCTAAGGTTTTTTCTTAATTCCTCAAGAAAAATCCGTTGACCTCGGTAGTGCTTGAACACACAAACATTGGGTCTTGAGGTGAGCACTTTACCCCAAGGTCACCGAGGTCGTCTTCAAAAAGTAGGTTACTACAATCCGAGTTTCATAAAAAGTTTAATCTAAACTGCATCTTACTAACCTGATGTTCTACGCATATATGATGATAATTACTACAATAGGGTTCGAGGAAGGAATCATTTTAGAGGTAATCTACCTGCATCTTCGTGGAAGGAGAGTGGGAAACTATTTAGGAAAAAAACCACTCTGAGTAAACCCGACCGGGATTCGAACCCTGATATCCTCGTCATCAGCAAGCAAGTATAACACTAAAATGACGCCTTAGACCATTCGGCCACTGGAGGGTGTGAATACGACATTGACAGAAGAGCTACTAGATCTACTTTCACGTTTTCACACCTCAAGATAGATATGCAGCTGTCACTGACGGATATTACCAATAACTACAAAATAACACTAATAATATTGTAACATTTTATTAATGTTGACCAAAAATAAGTTTGTATTTGGTAAAAGTTCAATTCTACCAAAATCCTACTCCAGATGTTACTATACACCACATCCGGGCTATTCACATATTTCCGATAGTGGGGTGGACATGAAGAAGTGAACCCGCGTTCGTGTGGAAGGTGAGTGGGAACTATTTAGAAGGGAGAGGGGGGCAACACACCCACAACACACCCGGCTGTGTTTATAACCCCAACCCCGCCATCCGCAAACCATACTAGACGAGATTGACGCCTTTGTTCGCGTGTCCACCGGGACAGAAATATTCTTGTTTAGTGAATGCGTTTTATTACATGGGTTAGCTTCTTTCTTTTAGCACAGTGTTTTACTACACTAGCCTCACGGCTTCTTTGGTGCTGACTGACAGCTCACAGCTGACTTCTGACAGTCAGCATTTAGGTATATACCTAAATTTTGACTGTCAGAAGTGACAGCTGCTAAACACATGTTTTTTCAGATCATATGGTTCAGCTTAGGGATACATCATTTTGGTCTGGTAACTTTTCAAAGCCGTGAGCTGTTAGTCAGCACCAAAGAAGCTATGGGTCTACTGTACACATTCTGGTAATACACTAGGCGTTAGTTATTAGCTCAATCTAGGGGGTATGGATGAGGAGCTTAGTGTAAGAGGAAGTGCTCTCGCATTAGCGTGGAGAATATACGGAAAAACCCACGGTGGTAATTTCACTTGTGAAAAACCCTGTTCATCTGACCGAGATTTGAACCTTGACCTCCCTATCAACGACATTCTAGTCTGAAGCCTTAGAACGTGTGATCACAGATGCGGGTAAATTACGGTACGGTAGATTACGTCCCAACATTTAGTCAACTATCTCCGTTATAGTAATATCAATCCCTTGCTAGGCTAAACTAATGCGTAAGTTTTATCATTATAAATTGTTTATTAGAAGTTATCCAGTATAAAAAACTGCTTGTTACATTATCACTTTCATGATTCCTGTTAGACTGGATTACTGGTGACGGGAATATAGGGGTTCAAATCCCGGTTGGGTCTACTAAATATTCCTAAACAGTTTTTACTTTCTCTACGTGAAAATGTGGGTACATTCCTTCTAAAATTATATTTTTCTCAACCCTATTCCTTTATCGTAATTAATGTACGCGTATAATCTGAACGGGTTCTGGATTATCAATCACATGATAACAACAACAAAAACATACAAACTTTTACGGTCAAAACTTATTGGAGTATTTTATCAGTATCTAAAGTTTCAGTAAAATTATATAAAATATTCTTAGGATGGACCATCTCTGTGGTTTAGTGGTCAGAGTTACTGGCTACATGTCTAGCGGGGCCGGGTTCGATCCCTGGCGCTTCCAGAATCTTTCTATGAAGCATTGGTTCTATAACTGTATCAAACTCAATCTCGTGAGAATGAATGAGTAGTTGCTTGAATACATAAGAGAAGCTCCGTTCTAGAAAACTGAGGTTAACGGCGGGGAAGGGGGGAGGGGGTCATTGGGCTGACGTTCTATCCGCAAATGTTGGCAATATCTTCATCAACATACTGTTGCCGCTCGGTCGGTATGGCTTGATTGCGGGCTTACGACATAGGAGATTTTTTTCTTAGAACGAAGAGAGATGAGTATTTATTTTAAGTAAAGACACCAGCATTCTTCTGGAAATAAAATAGAAAACCATTTATGGCAACAACAAAAAAGTCTTAAGGGCGCCTGACCGAGAATGATTCTTGGTCCTTCCCATTCCGGGTCGGTAGTTTGAAATACACAGTTCCATTCTCTGTTTATCCAATCATAGCAAGGTTCACTCTCAGTTTATCCAATCATAGCAAGGTTCACTCTCAATTTATCCCATCAGAACACAGTTCCACTCTCAGTTTATCCAATCATAGCAAGGTTAACTCTCATTTTATCCAATCATAGCAAGGTTCACTCTCAGTTTATCCAATCACAACACAGTTCCACTCTCAGTTGATCCACTCAGAACAAAGTTCCACTCTCAGTTGATCCAATCAGAACAAAGTTCCACTCTCAGCCTATCCAATCAGAACACAGTTCCACTCTCAGTCTATCCAAGCCGTGTTGTTTAGCTACCGCCCTATTGACAGAGACAAGAGACAAGGCCAGACCTCGACGTTTCCACCGAGTGATTGTGAATTTGTACCAGATTCCACCGTCCTTCATGCAGTATTGTAAACGTACAGGACAGCGGTAGTTTATAGTTACTGTGTGGTGGAAGGAAGACTAAACAAACACCTCGCTCGGACTATAGTAAGAACACGGTAAGAAGGTCGGTCGGTATTTGACCGCCACTTAATTTACTATACTTGCATTACCTGATTTTGTATGGACGACCCCAAAATCTCACATTAAATACAAATATTTTTTTTTATAATACAAGGGTGCGCAAAGTCCAATTTATCAATTTGAAGCCAAGTTGAACCGAATTTATGTAAACAAAATTTTAGCACGTCTTACTACGTGTTCAGGCTATACGCATATGTGGTAAAAATTAGTTTCGAGGGGTAGTGATGAGGAAGAAAGCATTTTAGAGGTAATTTACCCGCGTTTGCATGTAAGGAGAGTTGGAAACCACTAAGTTGAAAAACTACCTTCAGTAGACCCGACCGGGATTCGAACCCCAATCTCCCCAGGCCTGTCTAACACGAGATCATTAGACCGTTCGGCCACCTAAGTGGGTAGTATTTTTTGAATCCGAATCGAAGCTAAAATAATGTCTTATTACTAAGAAAAAAAAGTGCATATATTTATATAACTTTAGACAGTAAATATATTTTTTAAAGGGTGTTTTAAATTTTAAAAAACAGGTTTAGCAAAATTTGGCTTTAGTTGATAAATCTATTTACTCGGACAACATTCTAGTTATTTAATTATTTCATATTTTGATCTGTCAAAAATTTGATTGGCGAAACTTCGGAAGAGTGGGAATCTATTTAGAAAAAAAAAAACCCTCAGAACACCTGGACAGGATTCGAATTCCGATATCCTCGTCATCGGTAAGCCATTCTCTCATGAGAGTGATGCCTTAAACCTGGCATGTCATAGCCGCATTTTAGAAAGGTCAATTATTGTCACCATCTTAAATGAAAAAAATCTCAATTTCTAAAATCCTTATTATTAAAAAAAATTAAGATTATATAAAATGTTAAGACTTATCCTATTGTTTTTTTTTACCAACACACTATATTTGAATCATGTGTGTGAGTGGCTTCAGATCTCTTGTTAAAGTCACGTTCAAAATAGATGACAACAGCGTATCGGTAAAAAGTGATTGCTTGTGTTTTTGTTCCTTTTCATGAGCGAAAACACACCGATGTGTTGATAAATATTACAAACATTTGGTGCGCAAATTTAACCATTTTTAGTAACCGATCTTTGGTGATTAATGAGTAAAATTTGGTATACCAAACTCACTTGCTAGATTTCACCAAATAATGACCACTTCCCGAATGTCATATTCTCCAATGGTGTATTTATTTTTCTACAATATTTGTAAAAAGACGAATCGCGTCGCATTACACGTCGGTTCATCCAAAGGTCCGCGGGCCGCAAGTTTGACATTCCTGCCTTAGACCATGTGACCACCGTAGCTGGTGTTCATAAATACACACGTCAAATCATGTGATCAGTAGCTCTCACTTGTGATGTATATTATCAATACCTAAATACAACATTATAAATATAATAAAACGTTATCGATTTCGACCGCAAAAAAATCTTATAAAATCTAATCTAATCTGAGAGTATCTCTTTTGTTTGAATTTAGAACGTTAAAAGTGAACAGTGGGGACTATTCAAAAAATAATTTATTCGCGACCAGCTATGTTTTAGCGGACATTTGAAATGACTGATGGACGTTGTTTTCTGGCAGGGGTGGATGGAAATGGGAGGTGGGGTGGTGGTTGCACTGTATTAATGCTGGGGGCGGTGGGAAACAGAGGGGGTGGTGGGGTGGTCCCGCAGGGAATATAAAACACGCATAGGTCGATACTCTACTGGGACTGTACACGCCGTATAGAAAACATGTTCTCTTGAGTCTTGTCCTTTTCTGGAAGGGCCATTTTAAGTACTGGCTCGGGTGAAGGGGAAAGAGGGGTGTTAGGTGCTGTAGTTTATTAAGGGTGGTCGATGGAGTTAAGGGGTGTACACATCGCCGATTAATATGTTTATTTTTGGTCGATACCCCATTACAACTGCTATACACAGTTTTGATAACATTGACTAGTGCCACAGGGTTATATCGAACACCAATGGGAGAGGAATTAGATGGGGGGGATTGTAATACTCTCATTTTTTATCACCGCTTCTTACTACCTGTTCAGGTCATACACAAATATGATAATTACTTTAAGGGGGTTAGGGATGAGGAAGGAATAACTGGAGGTAATCTCTCTGCATTTGCGTAGAAGGATAGTGGGAAACTATTTGGGGAAAAAACACCTTCAGTAGACCCGACTGGGATTCAAACCCCGTTCTCCATGTCATCAGTAGGCCAGCCTAACACGAGAGTAATGCATCTAGTGTTTAAACCATTAGTTGAGATAGAAATTTGAGAAATTAAACTCACATTTGCAAGAAGTGAGAGTGGTAAACCATTTAATAAAAAAAAAAGTTCAGTACACCCAGTCATGATTCAAACATAGACTCTTACCAAACCCTTCCTTCACCTCTGACAAGACGTGTATTAATCAGAGCTTGTGAATGTGTGGAATGCCAGCTCTCCACCGTGGTTCGGATTCCACGTTAAACTGTAGGTCCTCCATTTCATCTCACAATCACCCTACCATTACACATTAGCGTAAGTGCGTATAACCTGAACGGGTAGTAAGACGCGGTGCTAATAATAATAATAATAATAATAATAATAATAATAAACATAGACTCCTCCATTCGCGTGCCCATTGGTGCCAAATGTGTGATTATAAGACATTTGAAAAAAGTGTATCTAATCACAAACGACAAGATCACACTTTTTTTTTTTACTAGCGGTCTATATCGGCGCCCTGCTAAAAATTCATAATTCCACCTCACCTCCCTCTTCCCGTCCTACCTCTATTCGAACTTCCCGCTCCAATAATTCGTGGACGCTAATAACGTCGGACGACGCCAGCCATGAGCGAAGTTAACGAGACACCGCGTCCAAAGGGAGCAATCGAATTATTTGTCAGTATTGATGGCTATTGACTGTCTGTGGCGACGCGACGACAGTAACTGTCATGGTGGGTACTTCAGTTCCAAGGGCGCTCTGATTAATGGATGGTCCTGGCCGTAAGGACTTGTCAAATAGTTCGAATATTACTACCACCATGACGTAGGCCTACGTTAGGTGTTAAATAGGGGAGTTGGCAATTAATTATATTAACAAAGGTGGAAAGACTATCAGTGGGTTTCTAAAACTGAAATCAAGATGAAATAGAACGTTCAATACCAAACTATTGCACAAAACTATATAGAATTAAATTTTTATGGCTTAAATGTTTTAAATTGCATATGGCTTGCAAAACAACGAACATGAACAGTCGGACATCCATTAATTTTTGTCTTGTAAGGATTTACTTTCGAGGTCTTAAGACAATGTTTGAATTAAAATAATGTGGAAAACCTAATTTTTTTTCTTTTGCTCTTTGATATTTTTTTACGATGCGGTAGGAATAAAAAACAACTCATTTGCGTCAGCCTGCAAGCGAGCTATATCGACCGAGCGGCCGCAGCATGTTAGCGAAGATAGTGCCAACATTTGTGGAGAAAGGGTGTCATGTGGTCAGTACAACGAACTCTCCAGCCGTTAATCTCAGTTTTTAGACTAGAGCCGCTACTTCTTTCTTCAAGTACAGTCAGTCTGATTTTGGTCTGAAAAACCGTTTGAAAAATTCGAATATATATATATATATTTTTTTGCAGCCAACATTGCTCACATTTTACTATACTCTCGTCAACCTAGGTGGTCTTGGGGTAAAGCGCTCACCTCAAGACCCAATATTCGTGGGTTCAAATTTACCCAGGGTTGACGGATTTTTCTTGAGCGATACAAATCCGTAGCACAACTTCCTTCGGAGGGTAAGCAAAGCCGTCAGTCCCATGTCGATTAAAGCATGTAAAATAACCCTGGAAGCTATGGGAAAATACCCTACTCGGCAAAATTGATAGGCCCTTTCACTCTCGATCATAGAAATTCTCGTGTGCTTAAATAATCACTCGGTTCAGAAAGTGCACGTTAAATACAGCAAATAATAATAATAATAATAATAATAATAATACCCATTTTCCATGTTGTTATATAGGTATTGAGTATAGTTATCAAAAGTGACAGCTGCAGATAACATGACTTGAGGTAGGGTCTATGACTATTTTAAAATGGTTTTAGTAACTTTAGTAACTACCAGATACTGTTCTTCCTCACGAGGCTAAGTTGACCTCATTCCTGATTCACTACTTCAGAAAAAAATATGAAAGCTCTGGGTATCAAACCCGGGATCTCTAGATCTGTAGAAAGGAATTTTGACCACAATACTACAAAGGCTGTCATAGCTAAAGTAATAGTCTATAGAATATAATTACATTAAAATATCTACAGATACTCGAAATAATTTTTCTGACACGCGCTCTCAAAAAGGTTCGCCAGCACTGTGGTTTACTTCTGTTTATCACCCGATTTGCGTCGAAGGGAAGGCCCTGAAAATGTAGTCTCCCCCCGCCCCCCCCCCCCGTGATGTATTAATAAAAACGGGACAACTACCTGTTTCTATTTGATCCTGTCTCGTTGCTCTCGTCCTCCCTCCTGCCCCTCGACGTACTTTTCATCGCCGCGCGCGTGCTCCTGTGATCCTCTTTGTGTCGGGTACTTATAGAGCTACCCTAGTTCCGCCCCGGATATCTGCTCTTCATGGGCCGCTGCAGAGCTTCAAAAGATCCTCCTCAGTCCTCCCGGTACAGGGTCGGCAAACCTTTTGGAGAGGTCGTGTTTAATTTGTAGATAATTTTCAGTGAGAGTATTTCTCGTACCTTTAGGGATTTTGACCTGCAAAATGGAATATTCGAGCTTTTCATCCTCGTTTATTAATTATGATTGAGTTTTCTTCTTAAGTCAAAAACCTCAAGGTTGGTTTGTTGTGATTTATACACATCCGGAGCTGTTCATACACTAAGCCCTTCGGATGGTTATTGCTAACTGCACCATCTGGTATATATCCAGTGTAATAGGAGAGTTAGGTGACCTGGCAGTCTAGGGGTAAGGTGTCAAACTTCTGTGCTGGCGGCTGGGGTTCAATCCTCATTCCCGGTACAGATTTATCTGATTACCAAACCCTTCCTTCACCTCTGACAAGACATCTTGTGAATGTGGGGAATGCCAGGCCTCCACCGTGGTTCGGATTCCACGTTAAACTGTAGGTCCTCCATTTAATCACACAATCACCCTACCATTACACATTAGCGTAAGTGCGTATAACCCGAACGGGTAGTAATACGCGGTGCTAATAATAATAATAATAATAATAGGAGAGTTGATAAAGTTTGGTGGTTCCTGGTTACCATCCGCATTGAATTTCTATGAGTGAACGAGAAAGAGCTTACCAATTTTTCCGGGAAAGGTATTTTCATATACCTTCCTGGGTTCTTTTACATACCACAATCGACTTAGGACCGACGGCTTTAATTCCCCTCCGAAGGCATTTGTGGTACGGATTTTTATCTTTCAAGAAAAAATCGTTGCCTTCGGCTGGGCTTGAACCCCCAAACATTGGGTCCCGAGGCGAGCACTTTACCTCAGGACCACTGAGGTCGAAGGTGATTGATTTAAAACTAATATAGTTTATAGGATGGTTATTAATTTTTTTTACACGGTGATGAACAACAAATATTTTGTTTACGTGCACGGGTATTAAAACCCGTCGAGGCTATACGCTGAAAATTAGTTCAGAGGGTTCCTGGTAAAACCTATCTAAATATTCTAGACAATGCTTCTGAATTATACTTAGAAAATATTCACCCGCACTGGTGGGCGCGTGGACTAAATGGCAAGATCACCTAGTCTTCTTTTTCGGTGATGGGGAGATCGGATTTCGAATCCTGACATAGCTTACTTAGAGTGTTTTTTTTCCTTATGGTTCCCAGTCTACCTCCACGCAAATGCGAGTACGTTTCCTATGGAACGATATCTTCATTATTAATCCTGTCAGTGTAATTAAATGTGTATAACCAGGACAGGTAATAAGACGCGGTGCTAAAAAAAAAATTCTCAAACAAGCAACCCTGATGAAAAATAAAAATTTTATTCACTGTAATTATATCCATAAAAATCGGAATTGTTTCCATTTGGAATGCCCTCCAATCCGGTATGTATTTCTCAAACATCCAACCCTAATAAAACTTTGGGACTAAATCCACAAATTGTGAACCTTAAGTCTTAATTTGTATGTTAAAGTAGATAGTAAACTTTTATCTTATTGTTAGTCCAGCAAATTACTAACACAGGGCAGTAGAAATATTAAACAAAAAATCATCAAAAATGGTAGGGTGTGTATTTTCTACACGAATAAAGTTACACCACCACTGATTCTTCTATTAAAGTAGATTTTAACATTTTCCTGGTTTTGAAGGGGAAATATTATAAAATGTCTATTTTCAGGGGTATAGGTGCTTGAATGGCTTAAAAACTATTGTAACAAGATTAAAGTCTAACAGCGGGACCAGCGTGTTCTCGTTGTTGGCCCTTGTGGCTGCGCTCCTTGTTCTTTGTCTCCNTGTTCGTGTGGCGCGTACCGGGGTAGTGTGTACGGCACGGGAGTGGACCAGCGAGTCCGGTGTTTGTGTATTGCGGGTCATCGCCGTGTATCGTGTGTGAGACAAGTGACTTTTGTTATTATTGTAGACTACTGTGTTAATGAACATTTTTGTGACTGTCTTTTAAATATTTGAATAGTTATTAGGTGTTTTATAATTGTTAATTAGTTTATCCAATTTACTTACACATCTGTGTGCTCTATTAGTTTATTAAGTTATAGACTTGTTTAAGGTTTATTTTATTTTATTACTTGTTTAGTTACAATTAATTTAGATATACAGTTAATCGGTGTGTGTACGTAGTGATAGTTTTAATAATTAAAACCTTGAATATTCCGTGGGCATTTTCATTCGTGTTTGGTCGGCAGCGTACCCCAATATCCCTAAAAGAACTCGTGGTTCACGCGTTCACGTGTGAACGGCCTGTGACCCTCCCAGGTCACTTGCGCCCCACGTTACACTATATTATTGACAGAACGCCATTATAATCTCCTATATAATTAATAATTTACTATCTAAACTGTCACTTGTGGGGTGCCACAAGTTCCTGCAATCGGACACATAATTTTTCTTATACAGGCCTATGTTAACGACATTTTACAAGAAAATTAATTTTGCAACTTTATGCAGATGACACAAGCTTATTCTTTATTGTGAAAAAACTTGAAATATACAGTAAGTGATATTAAAATGGACATACAATTCTTACAATTTTGGCTAAGAGCCAATAAGTTAGCGTTAAATATTCAAAAACCAAGCTATATTATTTTTACCCGACCAAAGAACAAAGCGCAGCATACGGTAATATAAATATTGTGAAGATAAGCTTTGGGGAACAATTACCGACACAAATAAAAGAAACCACATTTATTGGTCTGGTCATTTTATTGGAAACCACATAAAATTATAAATTATATTATTTAAAAAAAATGAGGGCCGCAGTTCTAAGAAACTTTCATACAGATTTTCTTCATATGTATTAAGAGTATCTGTTTCGCGCTGATTAACTTGCACTTGCCATGCTTGAATGGCATATGGGGGGAAATATTTTAAAAGTAATTTAATACCGTCCGACAAAGCCGCATTAATTTGTTTTCTGCCTAAACTTATCACCAAGGAAAATATCAACTTCTAATCCAAGGAGAAATTATTATAGAATATATTTAAACTTGAAATCCAAAGAGAAATTATATGAAATATTTTCACTTTAAATGCAAAGAGAAATGTTAAAGACTGTAGTAAAATTTGGCACACCAACCTCACTTGCTAGATTTCACCAAATAATGACTAATTAGCGAAGTCATAATATCAAATGTTGTGTTCCTACAACGTTTATAGTGCATAATAATAACCCGAACGGGTAGTAAGAAGCGGTGATAATAATAATAATAATAATAATAATACAACGTTTATTTAAAAAAAACTAATTGGGCCACATACAGACCACGGGTCGCAAGTTGAACATGCCTGTTCTAAGGCGTCGCTCTCGCAATAGACTAGACTGCCGATGACGGGGAGATCGGGGCTAGAGTCCCGGTCGGGTTTACTGAGGGTGGTTTTACCTAAATAACTTTACACTATCCCGCCACGCAAATGCAGATACGTTCAATAGATAATCCAACCTTCATCCCTAACACATCGGAGTAATCAGTACGTATTAGTACAACCTTGACGGGTATTAAGGCATGGTGTTAAAAAAAACTAGTCAACTAACGAAACTTCTAGTCTTAAGGAGTTTGAATGATTATGGCCGCCACAATACTATCCTAACCTGATACTTCTTCCTCCAATCCCTAGCCTGACGCCCAACTTGCTTCAAATCCCATTCCTCCCATTGAGGCCACTATAACTACAGTCTAAGTTCCATAAAAAGAACCTTATCTTACAACTAGAAAATGTACTATATCCACTTTCATATAGCCTATTGATAAGTCAAATTGTGTGAGCTGTATCTATAATCTTTGATATTATTATCAATACCAATAACATTAAAAAATATATATATAATAAAATGTTATAAGTGTTAACTTTATGTTAATTTTTTTAAGTTTCTTCCTACCAAAATTTTACTCTATTATAGTTTCCTAATTCAACACTTTCGTTTATTAGGTAGCATATTTGCTTACTAAGCTAAGGGTCTATTGTTCACAGAACTACTTGTATAATGTTTTTTTTATCAACATAAAAACATTTAAAATAAAATATTCATAACTCAATCAGCCTTTGAGAATATCTCATATCTTCGATTCGGTTTCGAAACGAATAATTGAACTTGGCCCACCTATACAATACGGTATTACGCGAGTGACGACGGCACAATTCTGAGGGAACGGGGAAGTGGAGGATTGGGGGATTCGATAGGGGGGTGCGCTGCTGCTCCTCCTACGGCGCGGGGGGTTCGAAATGTCACGACATGCATAGGGGCGAAGTGTCTTCGCTGAAAGGGATGTAGAAGACGGAGTTTTAGGATGTTTTCGGCGGTGCAAGACATAACCATCTTGTGAATACGATACGATGTGGATTTAGATTCTAGACGTGAATAAAAGGTTTGCGCCATTTATTATGGTGGCAAAGTTTCTGTGCTGTTTTTTTCCCCCGGGGAGTTTGAGTCTTATTTTACGCTCTACGATAGGGGTACATTTAAATTGAACCTTGGGAGGTTGTATTGAACTCGGAGCTACGTCGGGACATAGTCAGACGTGTCAACCGTTCAACTGATCGTATTTTTCAGGTGAGTGAAGGTTTTTCTATAAGACAGACAGTAGGTTTATTCCTCGGGTCGTGGCTACCCGTGGTGGTGGTGTGTCTGCGTGGTCTAAGGTGTTAAGACTCAAACTAAAAAATGCCACTGTTGGCGAGAATACCGGGGCTCGAATCTGACTCGGTGTACTGAGATTTGTTTTCCTAAATGATTCCCTTACTCTTCCTTCATGCAAATTCGTCTACATTACTTCTAAGCACCACATTATTTAACCCCATCTCATTTAGTGTGTGTGTATATATATATATGCGGACAATATGGATGACGCGTATTACATGAAAAAAACCCATTCACAATAGTTTCTGTATGGATTCGAACTTCCAACCTCATGATCACAAAAAACAGAGCATATGAAACTAACCCCTTTTTTACGCGTGTCTTTAATTTTAACGTGGGTCGTAAGTTGGTGAGGCTTGAGTTAATCCCACTTTACTAAAGTCGTTTCGTGAATATTTAAATTTAAATTTAATCTTAATCAAAAGTAAATAAACTCGGTTAGTGTACATATGAACTCACTCTCTACAACTCACGGTTTTCTTGCGCTACTTTTGTTGCCTTGGCTCAGTCAATAGTTCATCTCTTCACTAAGATAAGGGGACCAGGGTTGATTCCGGAACTGTCTAAGAATTTATTATTTCTCATTTCATGAATTTATGGCCAGAGAAACGGGTGATGTGTTTGTTCTAGAATTAAGATAGTTTGTCTAAGTCAAGTGCTGATGTAATAATAATAATAATACTTAGCACCGGGTCTTACTACCCATTCAGGTTATACAACTAAGTACTAATTACTCTGATGGGTTAGGAATCGGGAAGGTTGAATATAGAACAAGTGAACACGCATTTTCGTGGAGGGAGAGTGGAAGATCATTTAAGGAAAACCACCCCAGTTCACCCGAGCGTGATTCAAACCTCGATCTCCCCGTCCTCGGCAGTCTAGTGCAACACAAAACTAGCGCGTTAGCTAACTACGCCACGGAGGCGGGTTGTGTTGATTTAATCGTTTGGTTGAATACCCTTTTAAGTCCACGCTAACCCGCTCTGATGGGTGTATGGTCTAAGGCGAGTATTTATTGTAAATCCCAGCAACATTTTAGTAATTTAGTAATTTTTGTGCAAATCTACAGCTCAAAAGTCTTTCTTTAAATACCTCAACCACTTTTTTTTTTATGACATCGGGAACCTTGTCATAATAGCGTCCACACATTCACCGAATAACGTAAGCTATATATTGATATCATGTGCTCAACCTTTAGCTGGTCGTGGTTACATAAACTAAACTTGCAAATTGTGCAGCGTTCGCGCATTGTCTAATTTGCATATATGCAACTGTACATACCTTGCACTCACACGAACGTGATGTGGTCACTTTGTGTACAAACTCAAAGCAGAGGGGGTGTGTGAAAAAAAATCCAATTAATTTTAAAATCCTTATTATAACAAAAATAAAATTAAGATTACATAAAATGTTAAGACTTATTTTATATATATTTTTAACCAAAAATTTGAAACGTTTTATTCGAATCACGTGTGTGAGTGACTTTAAAACTCGTATAAGTCACGTTCAAAATAGGTTACAAATTTTTATCAGTAAATATGATCGCTCGAGTGTTTGTTCCTTTTCATGACCGGAAACACACTTATGTCATGTGCTGATATAATCACTTGGTTTAGAAACTCCACGTTAGATATCTAAAATAAAATAAAATCAAATCCTTTACTTACTATTCTACTGAATATTTTAATTTGTTTGAGTCTGAAATGTTTTGTATGGTAAAAAGAATTCCGAGCTAATAAAAAACTAGCTTAATCAATAAGTTTTCTCCTTTTAAATCCTTTGAAGTAATGTGTGGAAATTTACCTTTTAAAAAAGTACATCCATGCACATACGTAGATACACAAACACATTATCGCCTATCAGGGACTATTTTCATTATATTTATTTAGGCTATAGTCTTGATTCTGTATTTCGAATTCCCTATTTTTGTTGAATTTTTATTACGTTTACGCTCGACCAATGTCAGCGACAGTTTTTCAATTTACAAGTTTTCTACTTTATTTTGGTGTTTAATGTCTTACTGTCCCGTAGGCCTCTTACGATCTGGCTATTCTCAAAGTTTTCGACTTACAAGGTTTGTGTTCTTCGAAAGCGTTTTGAGGCGGAAATTTCCCATTTAAGGCCTCTCAATTTCGGTGCCAGAGATAACTTCTACTAAACTTTATATAAAACAACAACACTATGCTGCAAATGTGTTTAACCTTTAATATTGTATTGATAAAAAACTTGTTTAAGCATTCTTGTTAAGAACATTGAAAAAAAAACAAGTTACAATTTTGGATAAGTTTGATTAAAGTTTGCTTCAAACTTTTCACCAGAAAGCTCAGATCTTAATGTTAGAAAGTGCCATCATCACTTATTAGTTTTCAAACTCTACACCTATTTATTCTATAAAGAAATGGTTTAAATATAGTTAAGGTTCCTTTGGCGGTTTAATAAAATGCGATTGAAAACGTAATGGATCTGCATTGTTTGGAAGGTGCATATAAAAGGTCAGTCTTGTCTGGTCTGATTTGCTGAGGATATAAGGAGGTCGGGGCTCGAATTCCGCTCGTAAAATACTGTGTTTTTTTTAAATCTTAAATCTTGTTCACGCTCTTCCTTCAATCAAATTCGAGTACACTTCCTCTTAATTCTAACATACTCATCCCTACACTATTATAACAGCTAAATTTGAATAGTTCTATTGGGTAGTAAGAAACGGTGCAAAAATAAAAATAAATGGTAGGCCAAGCTTGTTCATACTTTCTCGTATAAAAATTTCAAATTTATATTTTAAAGGAATCATTTAACTACCCTCAAATACTTTTTCTTATAAAAATAAGTGACTAAAATGCCATTTTTAATGTAAAATACTTCCCACTTGTAAGTTATGTTGTGAAAAAAAATTGTTAAAGCCATTTTCCAAAAATGTATAACCAAAAGAAAAGTCATCAGTAAATTACATTTGAATTTAAACCTCGAAATAAAATAACGATATCACCTCGAGGTTAGACCATATAACATTAACTTACATATCAAATTTGAACAAAATCGATCAAATAGTTTTGGCTCTTGTCCCAGGTGGATGGACAGTCAGAATTGTAAGATACACATTTTTGAATTTGGGTACATACAAATTTTTAAAGATTCATCGTAATCTATTGGCAAAAAGAATTTAACGTTGACAATACTTTCATTCTTTGATAAATTTAAAAAAAGGATTGCTTGTGAACGGCATTGATCTGTACCAAATGTAAATTTCATTGTATCATAAAACTACTTTGTTTCTGTCTGTCACGATCGACGCTGGTATTGAAAAATGTTACGCCGATGTTCCAATGTCACCCCCCCCCCTACAACACGGAAGAAGCTTCATTGACTACCCCGCCCTTCCCCTCTGTCCCTTGTCCATCCAAGCGTGGGTGGTACGGACTGCGCAGGACACAAATTAACCACCCACTCAAATAAACTTCATTATTCGACCACAGTATTAGCAGTGCAAGTAATTTATGCGTTCACTTTTTTTTTCAGATGCTCTTTTTTGTTTAAGGAAAGTATGAATTCATGAATAAATGAAAGCGTAAGTTTTGGTAGAAACATCATTTTAAAATGGTACATTCACGTTCATTAAAACTAGATCTTTGATAGGAAAAGATTGACCTCGGCGTGGTGTTGTACTAACTACATTAATAGTTTAGGGTTTGGGAAAGTTATAGCTATAGGGAGTGTACCCTACCTCCTGCAAAAAGATTTCTATAGGTAATTTTCGTGAACAAACCGAACGGCTTATTTGGTAGACGATTTAAAAAAAAGGTTTTGGGGTGTAGGGGACGTGAGATAGGTCAGTGTTCTTGCAGTTTTTATAGCAAAACAATTTTGATCAATATAAATCAAATAGTGCTCCAATAGAAAAGATTATTATTATTAGCACCGCGTCTTACTACACGTTTGGGTTGTTACGCACTTACGCTAATGTGTAATGGTAGGGTGATTGTGAGATGAAATGGAGGACCTACAGTTTAACGTGGAATCCGATCCACTGTGTATGCCTGGCATTCCACACATACACAAGTTGTGATTAATACACGTATTGTCAGAGGTGAAGGAAGGGTAATCAGATAAATTTGTGCCAGGATCGAGGATTAAACTCCGGACCCTCATCACAGATGTCCGACACCTTACCACTAGTCCACCTGGTCGCCATTCAGTAGTAAAGAGTTTAATTTTCTAAACATGGTGATATCAACAGTTTTTGAATATTTTGTCTTGAGCATATTAGCATTTGATGATAACTTTCTAAATGAAGAGGAAAAGCCATCATCAAATTCTAAGGCATTCTTGACCGATATTTAAGAACGGTTGATATCATTTATAAGCGATTAAACTCTATGTTTCTAGTAGATAAATATTTGATTTATTTTGCCGAAAAACTTTTTTTATAAAATATGATATATTATATAATAATTATTATTATTATAACTAACTATTTCACCCGCGCCAGAGATCAAGCGTACAAAGGCGTCAGTCTCGCCTAGTCTGGTTTGCCGGTCACGAGACTGTCAAGTTTAAAATTCCAGCTGGGTGTACTGATCTAGTTTTTCTAAATGATATCTCCACTCTCCCTCCATGCCAATGCGAGTACATTTCCTTTAAATTTTAACTTCATTACTTTACCAAAATAAATAATTAAGATTCAAATTTTTGACTTTTCAAGCTTTCTCACTTCCAAGTGTACTACTTATTTGTACTTACATCTTCGTCCCGTTCAGACTGCATGCGTGTGGATTTCATCCTCCCTCCCCTTGTTTCTTGCGTGGGTGGGGTGCGCCAGCAGCGCCGCGACGCCGTTCTATGACGTCACCCGCCAGTTCATGGCGCTGGTAGGGAAGGGTTCTCCCGATGAGTCAGTGGACGGTAAGATTCAGTCGGCAGCTGGTCGGCTCGTAGCAAGGTCGTCAGCTTCTAATCGTGCCCTCCATCCCCCTTCTTCCGCTGGCCTTGTTTGTCTCGCGGTCTTGCTCGGTCTTCTGATTGTTGTCGGGACATGGCGCCCCACGTCATGGTAGGGGATGCGCCCTTCGCCTCACATAACCTCAACTACCATCAGGGTGAGTGCTTTGGGTTCGACTTCCTATAGTTATATATATATTTTTTGGAAGTGGATTTTTTTTTCGTCATCTCGTTTTTTAGTAAATTTTGATCACAATTCTAGATGTAGGAATCGTATAGATAAATTTAATTGGACAAATTTAATTATTCTTTTACACATATAAATGGGAGCCGAGTGCAAAATTTAGTCTTTAATAGTGAATTAAATAAATATATATAATGAAATATATTAATAATAATCCTCGCTGCATAAAAGAAAAATTTATAATTAACTTTGCATACTATGCAAAAAAACTGCATTGAAAACAATGTGATGTGATGGAGAATTTTACTAGACGATGTATTGAATAACAATGGCAAGGACAAGTTTTAAACACATTAGAGGCGTGGGGGAAACACGAAAAATAAGACAAAAACACGTTACTTTAATATTCATAAAGAAGCTATCTAAAGGGACGCGAGTTGAGATCCGTATTTTTTATTTGCTCATATATATATATGTCCAATTTAATTTTCTACTCATAGTAATATCAAATAAAATATGTTCCCTGTAGATACATTTAGTTTAATTTGATACACATGGTAACATCAATATTTATTAGCTGTGTGACAAGCATCGCCTAATCGAACCAGGACTTTTTATCTTAATTTAAAATATGTCTGTTCAAATGCTACTATGTTAATGACTAGGAGGCGGGTTTTTATGAAATGTCTGTTTCTTTGTTTTTTTTTTCATCACATACAATGCTCGTAGGTGCATAAACTCTGTTTCCTGGTCCCTTGTGTGCAGAAATATATATTTTATAGGCAATTTATTGGTCGTTTTGCTCATTTCGGAAAGTTACTTAAATTTCCTTGGTGTCTTAATTTTTGAGTAATTTTATATTTTTAAATACTATTGATATTTTATAAATGCATACATTTTTTCAACACATCTATTGGTGTGAAAAAATAATGTAGTCAATGAATCTTGTATCCTCCTTTGCTTGTTTGGTTGTTAAACACACATTCCTGATGAGAAACTGCAACTAGGCTGGAGAGGGTTGCGTTGGGAGGGGGTAGCTATTACTCCTGAAGCAGATATTTGTAAATCAATATTACATTTATCAGAATACAAGAATTTAGTTATCAAACGCTTTTCGTTACATGTATATTTTAGTTTACAATTTTGTAAAGTGCGTGTTTAATTTAGTCTTGTGCATTTATTTTAAATTTTAAGGTCATTAAAAAATTATGTCACTTTTTAGAATCTTTAAATAATTTCTTAGGTCATTGGGCTCTTCTCATAACAAATATTCAAGAACTGATTCTATTAAATGTAGCAGCTTGAGCTAAACGTATCTTCTTAAGCAATATTTTATTTGTTTTGGCCGAAAAGGTTTTTCATGATTGAATCTTTAAAAACTCGCATTGCCTTTTAACCCCAACTTAAACGTTACTTTTGATTTAAAAAAAACTGATTCAGCTGAATTATTCCAACAGACAGGCAGAATAAACCACGTAGAATAATTGATGTAAAAAAGTTCTCAAAAACTTACAATTTTATGTTTTCTTATTGTGGCAGAAGCGATAACAATGCTAGTCCAAGAGCATGGCCCTGAAGAGGAAACTAAGTTTGTAGTACGTTGGATAGACTAATGGAAAAATATATTGTTACAAAGATTATATGTTTTTATAGAAGTTATTTTTTTAAATCGTGGTCAAAGTTATGTTGAGCTGTCATAAGTAATGTTAGAATAAGTCAAGTCTAATATAGTCGTATACAGGGTGGAGTCACATCCAGGGATATTGTTTTACAGTGCGTAAGTAAATACCTGGTTGCTATTTATACTAAAAAATAATTAACTTAATTTTATTACTTGATTGAGATATTCACATTTGACTAAACTCATGGATTGGGGATGATAAAGGTAAATTTTTTAATGAAATATACCCGAATTTGCGTAGAGATGGCGTGGGAAACTATTTAGAGAAAACCACCCTCATTATACTCTTCCGGGATTCTAACCCCAATTTCCCCATCGCTGGCAAACCAGACAAGACTAGCTTGACTTTTATTCCGCGTGCACATCGATGTATACTCTTGATATCCGATTACTATAATTATTAATATTTATTTATTAATTCGACACATTCTATGTTTAGTTGTCGATCACGATTAAAACTTCATGTTGTGTGCGACTGGTAGTAAAACATGTAAATACCAGTCTTTTAGAAAATACAACTCTTTTTTTTCGGCCAACACTGATAACATTTAACAATTTTATTAGTGTTATTTTAAATACATTTATATATAACAAAAGTGACAGCTGCAGATTACATGATATGGCGTAAGAATAAGTGAAAGTAGATCTAGTAACTTTTCTAGCAGTCACATAAGGCTATTCCTATAATCAATTAAGCATTGAGAAAGGGCATCAAAAGAGCGTACAACCCGAACGGGTAGTGAGTGAGACGCGGTGCTAAAAAATAAATAATAAAAAACATCGAAAATATACAAGAAGGAGGAACCTCATATCAAAATCTCACAAAGATAGATTTTATTTTTATTATAAAGCACCGCGTCTTACAACCCATTCGGGTTATACACTTTAAGTACTAGTTACACTAATGGATTAGGAATTGGGAAGGTTGAATTAGAGGAAGTGAACCCGAATTTACGTGGAGGGAGAGTGGAAAACCATTAAGGAAAAACCATCCCCAGTTCATCCGACCGAGATTCGAACCTCGACAAGCGCGTTAGCTAACTACGCCACCGAGGTGGGTCGCACCCTAGACCTTGTATCAAAGGCGCCCAGGGGTAAAAAAACACCTTACTTTTAACAATAATTATAAAATCATAATAAAACTAAAGGTAACAACCCCCTTACTCTTTACAATAGTGGTCAGGTTGGATTAGGTTAGGATGATAACTGAATACTTCAAGAAACTCACGATACGGTACTTGTAATTTCTGGAAAATATACAGTTCTTGTGATCTCATATGAGGCTCAGAAACTATAAACAATGGTGAGCTTTTGATGCAACCACCTTGTGCATTTCCTATGTACACGAATTAGGCCTGTGCGCTTTCAGTGCTTAGCCGAAAATTGGATTATAAGATAGTAACTTAGTAACTTTTCTAGATGTTAGATAAGGCTCTTCATATGAAAATGTGACCGTATCACCTTGTATGAGTCGGATATGAACCATAGACTATCGGATTACAGCGACTCTCGCTAATAGCCGCTCTGCTCTTCTTAGTCGATTGACACTTGTTACACCTCTGGCCTTGTTCCCGGTCGCAGGGTTGGAATCGAAAGTTCGGGGAGGTAATTATTATTCATGATTGCTTACTTGGCGGCGTTTAAGAATAATTCTCTGCCTCGATTATTTGGTTGTGTTTTATTTGTTTATATTGAATTTAATACCGAGACCAGTAGTAGTTTAATCTAAGGGTTGGAGATGGTTATGGTTGTAATTAGAGCAAGAGTTCTTATCAAGGGGTATTCGTACTCCTTGGAATTATAACAAACAAATAATAGGGGGCTACGACTCGATCTCTGAATAACTAAACAAAAAAAAATTGCTGTTGCCTGTTAGGTTATAATAGTATCAGAAACTTATACCTCAACCAGCTTCAATGGCCTGCTGATGACGGGCAGATCGGGTTTCGAATCCCCATTAGATCTATTGAGAATGGTTTCTCACTAACCTTTCACTAAAATGTGGGTATATTATCTCTAATATGCTTCCCTTCTCATCCCTACTGCGTAAGAGTAATTTATTTATGCGTATAACATGAACAGGTAGTAATACCCGGCGATTAAAAAAAAACTACACCCCTATTCCAGGTTTTGATTGCACAAGAACAATATCAAAAACCTCCATAGTTGTAGCTAACTTGTGTATTTGTGGTTTTCCTTTTTTTTTCATATAAAGCCTTGTGGTTTTCTATAATTTATTTTGTTCCTAGCCATCAGATATCCATATATAAAGTAAAGCCAAGCTATTGACATATTTTAATGTCATGCTGGTACCTAATAGGATTGGTGGTGGTGATAACAATATGGCGAAGGGGGTATGAGGACATATTCTGCAATCCAGTGGATCTCTATAACCATAACAAGGTTAAGGACCTCTGTGTTAGAGAAATAAATTGCACCCACATAAGCGCGTGGGGAAAAAAAATTGGATCCTCTGCAACACACCCAGCTAATATTTCAACCTTATCACCAGAAATCCAGTCTATTGCGAGATCGACACCTTAAAAACTGTGACCATCGATGTGGCTAGTGGTTAGTATCGTGTTTGTTTATGGGGACTCGTCAAATTAACTCGCACCGGTGGGTACGTGGACAAAAGCGTCAGTCTAATCTAATCTATTTTACCAGCGAAAGGAATATAGGTGTTAAAATACCTTTCAGCTCTACTGAAGGTGATTTTACCTTATTTCCCTCTCCTTAAAAAATGTGGGTACACTTACTTTAGAAGTACCCTATCATACCAATACCAATGATGTAAATTATGCGAATAACTCGGACGGGTGCTAAAACGCAAAGTATAGGCGGAAAATTCCTGTTAACTATTATTTATAGGTATATTATCTATATATGTTATTTCCAAGTGTGTGTGTGTGTGTGTGTGTGTGTGTGTGTGTGTGCGCGCGCGCGCGCGTATGCCTTTTCACACCCTCCCAGAAGCCCCGAGATGACATAGAAAGCTTAAGATTTGTACACGTATAGTATAGACCACGGACAGAAACTAATTCCGCTGAACTTTCGATTGTTTTATAACCTTTTATTTAATATAAGTATTTAGTTCGCTCTCACTTTATCCACTCTTACATAGTAATCGACAGAAAAATACTTTAATAAAAACAAACAAACCTACAATGTGCTTATCAATTTGTAGGTTCGGTTTTGTTTAGTTGGTTAGTATTGTAACAAACTGCCGTGTATATGCCTAAAAACTAGCTATTACTATAATTTAGCATAACTTAATATGATATTTTATCAAATATGAAACTTCATTTAAGGTAAAGTCACTAGGAAGAAAAAGTTTGTGTTTTATGACCATAAGTATTTTGCACCTTTTAAGGGCAAAGTAAAATACGTTAGTAAATTGTATGTTTTGACAGAATACTTGCAAATGGCGTGCATTTGATAAGTTTATTTAATTTCACAACAAATGAAATTTGGATTACTTCGTGGAGCAATAAATATATCATGCATAATACGTTTGTCCATTTGATACATTTTTAATATTCCTTCGAACTATATATATATAAATAAATGGCATGCATTTGATAAGTTATGAGTTTATTTAATTTCATATATTTTTATATATTTCATATAATTTATATATATATATATATCGAAGGATTATTAAAAATGTATCAAATGGACAAACGTATTATGCATGATCTATTTATTGCTCCATGAAGTAATCCAAATTTCATTTGTTGTGAAATTAAATAAACTAGTAATTTATCAAATGCATGCCATTTGCAAGTATTCTGTCAAAACATATTGATACAATTTATATATATATATATATATTTGAAAAGTTGAGTAATCGTGTTGGTCATTGAACTAAATAATATGCTATCTGCAACAGTGGACGCGCGGCGTATCATGTTAGACTCGCATTACACAAGGTCGCCGTTCAAATCTCACTTGGATGCATTGGGGATAGCTTTCCATAGATGATCTATCAGTTTAATTTTGCTTCGGAGCAAATTTGGAGTTAACTAAGAACTTATTTAAAACACTATTCTAAATTCTAATTGATTATATGAACGTACACACCATATGGTCGCGGCCCTCGGAAGGGTTACGAAAGGTTTTTTTTAAGGGCTTAGAAAAATAATTTAAAATCTTATTTACTTATTAATGAAGTCAATCATCTTAAATTTTACGTTTTAGAATAAATAATCTGATTATCGTAAGCATGTGACTACAGTAGACTCCCTATTTTCCGGGGTAATGGAGGGAAGAAGCACGGATAGTACAAATCTGTTTACTATCTGTGTTTACCATCGCCATTCAAAATTTTCTGCCTTTTGTTTTTTCACATATTTATGTGAAAAAGGATTTTCTACAATGTTAAATATTAAAACGAACTAGTGAAATCGACTCCTGCATGCGAATGCATTAATTAATGCATTTGAAACAAGAATAGACAAATTAGTGGAAAGTGTTCAACAGCAAAGGTCACACTAAATACATTTAGGTAAGTCAATTTTTTTTATTTGTTTATTATTATTATCAGTAAATAAAGCCACTATTTTAGTATAAATCTTAATTATTTATATGTTAGTAAAAACTAGAGGGCCACGAAAATATTTAGAATATTAATTAGGGGGCCGCGATTAATAAAAGGGTAAGAACCACTGCTATAAGCTATACCATAATGACCCGCTTCAGTGGCCAAATGGTCTAAGCCCTAAGGCTTCACTCTCGCTATAGACTGAACTGGACATGACAGGGAGATCGGTTTTCGAATCTCGTACGAAGGTACTGAGGGTGGTTTTTCCTCAACGATTTTCCACCCTCCCTTTACGCAATTGCGGATACACTTCCGCTTGATTCAAACTTTCTTACCCCATAACACATTAGCAGAATTAATACATATGTGTGTAACCCGAACGTTTAGTAAGATGACGAGGTGCTAAAAGAAAAAAAATACCATAGTGTAATATTGCAAGGTAAGCTTGATACTTAGCAGGGTAGACAAAGGGTACATACGATTGTATTGAATAATTTATCATTTAGCTTGATTTATGTTACAGAGTATATTTGGAAATATTTTTTAGTAAATATGAAAGAGGGTAGGTTTAAAGAAAGTGCATGCTCATTCGTTTAGATAGGGAACAGAAACCCCACCTGATTGAATCATACTTGGAAACCACTTGTGAGTGCACCCAGCCAAGTTTCGAACCTCGAGCTCTCCGTTACTATCCAACGAATCAATTGTGATCTTAACGCCATATACCACGTGATCACCACCGATGTATATGGTAGTTTTTAGATTATATACATAATTTGTTTTATTAAAAATCGAACACAAATAAAATTTCATAAAAAATATGATACATCGTTGTTTGAAGATGTGACGGACATACTCATCCACCCGGGCAAACTCCGGCAGTCCCTTTCTCCTAGAATACGTCCGAGAAACACAAATATTGGGTTTTTTTTGGGGTGGGGGGGTGAGGAGAGGTTCCCCGCATTGTCCTCCCTGATATTTGATGCTCTTTCTGTTTGTCTGGTCTGTTTCCCCTCGTGGGGCTGGATAAATATTTGTCGTGAAAAATATTTTGTTAGTGTTCATTCCGGAATCGGAGGGAACAGTCGTGGGTCCCTTTTCTCAATTTTGTCCACGTTCTCACTTTCTATATCTTTTTTCTTTCACTCTCCTTCTTTTTTATTTCTCTTTCTCTGTCTATTTGTATTTCTCTCCCTCTCTTTAATTTTATTGCTATCAACTTATTTCGATTTATTTCGCCCTCTATTTAATTCGATTTCTCTCTCCTCCTTTCTATTTTTTTTCGCTCTCCGTATCTCTATTTTTCTTTCTATCCATATCTCTATTTTTCTTTCTTATTCCCTCTTTATATTTTTATCTATATCTTCTTATCTTTAATTTTATTTCTCCCTTCCTCTCTCTCTATTTTTATTTATCTTCCCCTTTCTCTAATCTTATTTATCCCTTCCTTTCTCTATTTTATTTATCGCCCATTTTTACACTTTTATTTCTCCATCCTTTCTATTTTTATTTATCTACACTTTCTTTTTTTTTCCCTATTACGCTCCTTAATTTTATTTCTCTATCTCCTTCTCCTTAATTGTATTTAGCTCTCCTTCACCTTAATTTTGTTTTTCCTTCCCTCTTTATATTTTTATATATATCTCCCTATCTCCAGTTTTCTCTTTCTATCTCTCTATATCCATTTCTCTCTTTCCTCCTTCCTCCTACCTAGCTCCCTCTCTATCGATCTCGCCGCAAGCTTTAGATTTAATCCTACTGAAGCAAATGTTTTATGGCATTTTTTTAAAGTATTTAGTAGGTCGCCTTGTATTTATCAGTATGGTTCTTTCCCTAATCAAAATTTAGGTCGACATTTTCATAGAAATATTTAATGTAAACGCAATTAAGTTAATTCTAACCAACACGTCAACCCATTTCTCTGAACGAGAGCCCAATTATAGTTTTATGTGTAAATGTAATTGTCAATTTTTAGCGAAATGTTGAGCTGCCATCACCTAAAAAATAAATCGTGTGACAAAATCGTACATATACTTTCTCATATATAAATAAAAAGTTTTAAAAAAATCACTCATCCATAAACTACCTTTAACTTTAAGAGCTAAAATTAAAATAACGATATCAACATGAGATCTAACCATATAACATCTAAATATTAATTTTTAACGAAATCTATGAAACTATTCCGACAGTAACTGTAGGTGCAGAAAGACACACAGATAGAATTATTCTAAAACCCACTTTTGTTTTAGTTTGGGCTCATATAAAACTCCTAGATTAATCATAATATCGAGGCCGAATACCTTTGCGGTTACAATACTTTATCTATAAGAGAATTTAAACATGTAAAACTTATTTCATATATGATACGCATAATTTGCGTCCCAGAGCAAATTTTACAGTTGAACAAAAATCACAATTTACCAGGTGAAACCTGTTTCGACGTATTGACGCTTGAACTTAAGCAAAGTAATTAATTTCTTCCGAAATGGAATAAAATCTGATCGAAAACATCCAGAGAAGAAGTGTCGACAAAGACCTACTTAATTCCCTCTCTTTACCAATTGTATTTTATTAATTCAGGAACTAGACATGACTGGGCTGTTATCATCCGGGCTTTCCTGATTATATTTATATTATATTTGTCTCGTTAGGATTATCGGTCGATATTTGAACCCGGAACTCCTGGAAGCACTCAATGGTGATGGTTCTTCTATTAACACGAAAAGCTTTTTTTATTCGGAAGTGGCAGGAACTATGTACCTCTTCGTTATTTGTGGAGAAGAGGGGGTGGGGGGGATAAGAAAAAAAAAGTTAATCTCAATTTAAACGTCTGACGGAGCTAAAAGTGTCACATTCTTCAAAACCCATGTTTATTCGGAGAATTGTTGTGTGTCACACTCTTGATGTTCTATTCCTCACATAATTGTGTGTCACACTCTTAATATCATCTTCATCACACAACCTTATATCACACTCTTGATGTCTTCTTCATCACACAGTTGTATGTCACACTCTTAATATCATCTTCATCACACAACCTTATATCACACTCTTGATGTCCTCTTCATCTGACTGTGTCACACTCTTGATGTTCTATTCCTCACACAGTTGCATGTCACACTCTTGATGTCCTCTTCATCACACAGTTGCATGTCACACTCTTTATGTCCTCTTCATCACACACGTGTTTGTCACACTCTTAATGCCCTCTTCATCACACAGTTGTATGTCACACTCTTGATGTCCTCTTCATCACACAGTTGCATATCACACTTTTGATGTCCTGATCATCACACACATGTTTGTCACACTCTTGATGTCTTCTTAATCACATACTTGTGTTTTAGTATTATTGTAAACTGTCACTTGACTCCGCCTTGTCCTAGGCGTTATACTCTAATTACACTTGCACAACGTTAATGAGGAGAACTGGGTTTGGGTCCTTGTTAGGTACATACAGAGTGTCTTATCGCTTATGGTTTACCCATCTTCTATGTCACCCTCTTAACCAACCTCCTCATCCTTACCCCCTAAATTAGTCAGTTTATAACCCCTGATTTTTAGAGTAATAATTTCTTAAATAGTATGTTTTGTTAGAAAAGCGATTTCTTCAGTTGTATCTAGAATAAACGATGGAATTCCTCAACGTGCCGACTTTTGGTCCATCCTCTAGACTCTATGGAGTAATAATTAAACAGAATCGTTGTCCGGTGGAATCGGGCCACCCCTTTCAGCTCGGGTTTAATCACGGCCGCCAACGTTTGTAGTTGATTTCCCAAGGTTCCCAATGCTATTCGACGTGTAAGCCAGAGCGGTTCTTTCTTAAAGCAACTTTGACCTGCTACTTTACCCATCTACGTCTTAGATTAAGGGGGAGCTTCCATTCGAACACTAAATTAAATGGGTGAGCTTTATGCTCAAAAGCCTGAAAGACGACTTTCAAAGAAATGTTTCTCTAGCTTATTATTTTGTTTCCATTGAAAATTTTCCCTTTAACAGAAACACCCACGACTAGAAAACAACTTCTATTTTGATCAATAGTCTTAAGACTTGCTCTTTAATGTAATTTAAATTTATGGAAAAAAAAGGTAGTGTGTAAGACAACTTCCTAGTAAAAATGGCTGCGCATTCATACATTTATAGGTATATCTCTTCTTGGGCTAGGATGTCCTTTATTTCCTTTCTCTTCCTCACCTTTTCTATATTTCTCCCTTTTAATATTTTCTCATTTTTAAATTTGTTGATAATTTCTTTCTCCCTTTTATGCTTTCTCTTCTATTTTCTCTCATTCTCCTTATTATCTCAATTTTATTTCCCCTCTTTTCAGTTTGCTTTTGTACACTTTTCCTTTCGCATTCTCCTCTTGTTTCTTTTCACTTCACTTTCTCTCTTTTTTGAATGTTTTTCTCTCTTTATCTTTTACTTTCTTCCTTTCGCTTGTGCAATCTCACTTTCTAGCTCGTTTTTTATATTAATATTTCTCTCCTAGTAAATGTCGGCGCAGTGATTAAATATTATTATTAATATTATAGTCCTCGTCAGGGTGATAAGTTCTAAAGATCCTTTGTTTTTTCACAGGCGGTGCCTAATATAATTTGTTCAAGCCAAACACTGGACTTTTGATATTAGAACTAGGTGGGTCTTAAATCCTAATACCCAAGTTAAGGGATACTACAGGAAACTGTTGCAGACGTTTATAAATTCCGCATTGTTTATGAAACGGGGATATATTTTATAATATTGTTTTCCCCAAAATGTAGGAGAAAGTCCCGACCAGTTAAAAAGGTTAAATTCTATGCTTAAAGTG
>CABFOW010003780.1:0-37159 GCA_902141385.1 Timema californicum | reverse complement strand
GTTTTTTTTTTTTGCTAGGATAGATAAAATATTGCTCCAGTACAATTTTCTTCGCGTGGTGATAACAAACGTTTTTGAATGTCTGTCATGAGTAAAATTGTATTTGATGAGGAACTTTTTAAATGAAGAGAAAAAGTTGTCATTAAATTTCAGCACAACCTTGAAAGATATTCAACAATAAGTTGAGGTCACCATTTTAAGAAAATTAAACTCGATGTTTCTGCTGGAAAAATATTTGATCTATTTTGGCCAAAAAAATTACAAAAACAATTACTTTTTCTCGTATCCCATTCCATCTCATTTTAAATTGTTTAAAAAAATATGTGCTAACTGATAACTTACATAAACCCCTATAAAACAGGCCTTTATTTGATAGTTCTAGTTTTCTAAGCTTTTACTTTAATCTCAGATTTAATAAATTTTCACATAAATCGTCGTTGATTTAATAAAATTTTTAACTCTATAAAATACTGTACTTAGAAATGTTGAATTATACTCCTTTGCTCAATCTGTAGCGCGTCTACCTATTGATATAAGGGTCTGGGGTTCGATACCCTAAATGAATAAAAATAAAAATAGTTAGATCGAGACTTTACCGTTTACATTGATAAAGACTGGGGGACCGAGTGGTTTTTTTAAAGCAGCGTGTCTTACTACTTATTTAGGTTATTCCTATGCATACTAATTACTCTAGGGATGAGTAAGGTTGAATTTAGATAAGGTGTACCCACATTTGCGTGGAGAAAGAGTAGAAAATAATTTATTAAAAATACCCTCAGTATATCCGACCGGGATCCGAGCCCCGAACTTCCTGTCATCGGCAATCTAGTCCGTTGCAATAATAACGCCTTAGACTATAGTGCCACCGAGGCAGTTGACTAGGTGTTGTTTATTTTCTAGAATTGAGCTAGTTTGTAAGTCGTCTGCTGCAATACGAGTTATCAGTCTGGTCAGAAAGTGCAGGTTAAATAGCCGGTCAACCCAACAGTCTATTTTTGTATCTCTTGCCTTGAACTGCTTGTGAAGGATCGCCCATCAAATGCGCCAATACTGCGGCCCCCATGTTTTATTGGCCAGGTGTAGCTAGGCAGAATGCATTATTAAACACGAGAAAGTACAGTACTCTAATCTTTCACTTTGAACCTTTCCACCGGCTGGAAAAACTTGAAACAACTTTTTTCAAACACCGCCTTTAGGAACCTGTTTGGGCTATACTGTACACATTAATTAAACAGGAGGGATAAGGTAGAATCTTAGAGTAAATTTGCCCGAATTTACCCTGGGGAGAGTGTGTACACATTAATTAAACAGGAGGGATAAGGTAGAATTTTAGAGTAAATTTGCCCGAATTTACCCTGGGGAGAGTGGGAAAACATTTATTAAATCCACCCTCAGTGAACCTGACAGAGATTGAAACCCTGATCTCCCCGTCACCAGAACTCCAGTCTAACACGAGAATGACACATTAAATCGCGTGTTGATTTGAACATTCTTATGAATACGAATAGTTTACCCGTAAATTATTAATACTATTATCATTATTATTAGCACTACCTCTTACTACCCGTTCGGTTTATACGCACTTACGCTCATATGTAATAGTAGGGTGATTGTGAGATAAAATGGAGGGCCTACAGTTTAACGTGGGATCCAAACCACGGCGGAGGCCTGGCATTCCACACATTCACAAGTTTTGATTAATACACGTCTTGTCAGAGGTGAAGGAAGGGTTTGGCAATAAGATAAATCTGTGCTGGGACCGAGGATTGAACCCCGGACTCCCATCACAGAAGGCTGACACCTTACCCCTAGACCAACAAGTCACCGTTTTACGCGTAAAAATGATGAGATGAGTATGGGCTGAAAACACGCAACACTAACACAATCCACCAGTTGTCGGTCTCAGATAAAAGATTGTACACGCACAAAGTGTTCATTGTGGACAAGATTCGTTGAGGAAGAAGGGTGTTTAGTATACGTCCCGTTTTCAGTAGAACGAACACTCGCGCATGGATATATGTGGGTGCACATCTTTCGTGCACGCAAACAAAAAAGAAACCCGAGTCAGTACGCACCTTTAGACCACCCAACCCTCAATGTGGGACGATTTTATAAGTGATGTAAACCTACATTACCTTTGGTGGCAGCGCAGGTACAAGAGGATACATGGGTGCATCGTGCCCACCAACATTTCAAATGATTGGTACGGTACTTAATGTCATCTGTGACTACCCAATTCTGTAATCATTAACTAGTCGAACTCGGTGGTCCTAAGCTAAAGCGCTAGCCTCAGGATCTGATTTTATTTATTTTATTATTTAGCACCGTGTCTTACTACCCGTTCGGGTTATACGCTTAAGTACTAATTACACTAATGAATTAGGAGTTGGGAAGGTTGAATTTAGAGGAAGTGAACCAGCATTTGCGTGAAGGGAGAGTGGAAAACCATTTATGAAAAGCCACCATCAGTTCATCCGACCCAGATTCTAACCGCGATCTCCCCATCCTCGGTGGTCTAGCTCAACACGACTGGCGCGTTAGCTAACTACTTCACCGAGGCGGGTCTCAGGATCTGATGTTTGTGGGTTAAAACCCAGCTGAGGTTGGTGGATTTTTCTTGAGTGATACACATTCTTAGCACAACTTCTTTCAGGGGTAAAGTAAGGTTTATACCAGATGGTGCAGGCAGCACTGACCATCTGAAAGGTTGAGTGTATGCTCAGCGCTGAATTGATAGAAATCACATCAAAACAATCTTCGGGTTGTTGACTTAAGAAGAATATGAAGCAGATATTTTTTAGCAGCACGTCTTACTACCCATTCGAGTTAGGAATAATATTAAAATATGTTTAGAAGTGTATTTTAAACTGTCTAAACAACGTTATTTTATCTTATTAAAATACCTCTAATTACAAATAAACAACGTGGTTTACAAATTTGTATTTTCCTCCTTAGCTGAAACGGTTTGATATATTTAATTCAAACTTGATATTTATATGTTACGTGTTTATATCTAGAATTAGAATCAAAATCACATATTCCAAATCTAAAATAAAGGATCGTTTTCTAATAATCGATTTTTGAAAAATACTGTTAAACTATTGGACAAAAGAAGAAAGTGTATCGATTGTCTCTTTCAATATTTTTTCTTTGCCTCTCAAAAAAACAACACTAAATTTATATGTATGTAATTATTTTACAGTTCTGGTGCTCTTAGTCTTGGATATAAGGGTAAACCGCGAATATTGGATACCTTAGTTCAATCTAGGGCAAAGCTAATGAAGAAAATACTCAGCTTAGTCCTGGTCTTCAATCTAACTAACAAATACCCGCTTCGGTGGCGGCTTGGTCTAATGCGCTAATCTTGCTGTAGACTAGACTGCCGATTACGGGGAGATCGAGGTTCGAATCCCGGTCGGGTGTACTGAAGGTGGTTACTTCAAATGGTTTTCCACTCTTTCTCCACGCAAATGTGTGTACACTTCCAAAACCCTAACGTAATTAGTACATAAGCGTATAATCCAAACGTGTAGTAGGACTCTGTGTGAATAATTAACAAATATCTAAGCGCTAAGCTTGGCAATGTATGATCCGAGGACTTCGTGTCCCAGATTAAATTGGTTTGTTAGTCGTGTGATTACAACATTCGTAAGTTCAAAAAGTGCTCCTAGTAAATAAAAAATAATGAAATATAGGCTTACATATTTTTACTTTATAATCATTTAACCCCTGTTATCTTGCAACGTATTCATATATTCTCATATTTTTGCCCCACTTTGAACTCCCAGTAGAAAATATAAAACTAGGACCAAAAGTCCAATACAACTTTTTTTTTGTACATAAATAACTTGTCAGAGCATTTTTTTAGAAAGCCATTTATAAAATAATATTTTTAAGCTCATATCATGTGGGCTATGATTTATTCATTTTTTTACATCTAACAAAAAACCCAACAATATCGTATTTTCAGAATCCGAATGCATGACTTTAATATTTCTATCACTGTGGTTCAGCTTTACAACAGAGTAACCAAACACGAGATATCTTAAATGCTACCAGTTAATATATTTTCATAAATGCTTTATGAAATAGATTGGACATTTGAAAAATAAATCAACGAACAGAAAAAAAAACGTGCATGCCTCTGTAATATTCTTATAAGTAAATGCATCAACTATTCCATCATCTAAGCACATTTTATATGAACGTATCAGTTGACGTTTGAAGGCGAAAAGCCGCCTAACTCCACCTTCCTGCTTGTCCAAATCACAAGGTTGGTGGTAAAAACCAGTGACAATTTAGTAATTTAGAGATTTTTATGCAAAACTTTTGCTTAATACTTTTAATAAAGACCTTAAACATTTGTATGGCTTCGGAAACTGTCATATAACCAATTATTAACTTAAATTATTTCTAAGATTTTAAACTTAAGTGAGTAAAGTAGTATATTAATATATCCAATGAAGTGATTATTGTAGTATATTAGTATATCCAAATAAGTAATTTTTGTACTACAATGATATATCCAACGAAGTGATTATTGTGGAATATCAGTATATTAAAATTTAATTATGTTAGATAAAACAACATACAATTTATTCATAAGCATGAACATTTTATTTTTTTAGCGTGAATATTTAACGAGAACATTTTAATCCAACGGGATTATATAGACTAACTTAACACTATAAAGAAACGATATCCAGTCTCCTGTCTGCCAATTCATTGTTGTGTTAAGCAATATCCTAATTTAACCAATTACAAATTTCTCGCCAGTTTTGGGAATCGAACCTGGGAATACTTTCTTAGTAGGAAGATGCGCTACCGATTTGGCTAGTTAGTAGGATACACACAAGCTGTCAAAAGTGCTGCAAAACACATTTATTGGCGTATGTACAAGGGCCTACATAAAATGAGTTAGGTTTTTAAACTGTTGTGCGAGTTTTTTAAAATGACTTCAATTCGGTTTGTTATTTATGTTGATTTGATTCTTGCTTGTATTTTCACGTTGATCCTATTATAATATATTCTTTTATGGTTTACCGATTAGTTTTATTTTATTTTGATCTGATTCTAGTTTTTATATTTTTACTTTCATCTTATTATAGTTTTTGTGTCTATGTTGATCTGATTCTAGTTAACATTTTTGCGTTGTTTTGATTCTCTTTTTTATTTTTACGTTGGATCGATTCTAACTTTATTTTTGTGTTTATCCTATATATTTTATATTACGTTGATATGATTCTAGTTTATACCTTTTCGTTGATTTTTTTCTTATTTTGATTTTCATGTTGACTCTATTCTAGCTTATTTCTATTTTTACGGTTATTCGATTAATTTTATTTTATTTTACTCTGATCTGATTCTAGTTTATTTTTAAAATAAATTTTCACGTTTATCCGATTATAGTTTTTATAGGTTGATTTGGTTCTAGTTTTTATTTCAACGTTTATCTGATTCTTGTTTTTATCCTAAAGTTGATTCGATTAATGTTTTTGTATTTTTACATTGATCCAATTTTTTTTTTCGAATTGATTTTAATGGTCTATTCACAGAGCTAGGTCGATTATAGTTTTTATAGGTTGATTTGGTTCTAGTTTTTATTTCAACGTTTATCTGATTCTTGATTTTATCCTAAAGTTGATTCGATTAATGTTTTTGTATTTTTACATTGATCCAATTTTTTTTTTTCGAATTGATTTTAATGGTCTATTCACAGAGCTAGGGATGATGAAGGTAGTTTGTAGGGAGTACACGGCATTAGCTTGGAGAGAGAACGGGAAAATTGTAATGATACATCCCAGATTCAATTCTCCTCGTCACTGCCAATCCAGTCTATTTCTCTCCTGACTTCTTATACCGCGTGACCATCGACGTGGATCCGACTCTCGTTGACGTGTTTGGGTCTGTTGATGACGGCCGTGACGCTCTGAGCACGTGCTGGGTTCCCGTGATAGTAGTTACCACGGCCGATCACGTTCCATGCCGTGATCTGATAGAGTCAGGGGGATAAAGGGGGAACTAATTTCGGCTTTGTTTGATCATAGAACTCCTCATGCTCTGAGTGTTTCACTACAGGCCCAAAACGGACAACCGGTCACTTTGAAGGGAAGGGGGCAGGAGGTGGGTATCTACACCGGTATCAGGGCGTCAAGCTCGCAAAAGACTGGATTGCCAATAACGAGTAGATGGGGATTCGAAACCCGGTTGGTCGTACTAAGTACATATATAGACCTATATGTATATTTGAATATGTACACTCAGTCGTGATTGAGAGGTAGCAACTTACAATTCACTGAGCCCGCGAGGTATGATATTCCTCCACACATGACTGCAGAATAGTTTGCCTAGCTACGCCCAAGGCCTAAGTTTATATAGACCTATATGTATATTTGAATATGTACACTCGGTCGTGATTGAAAGGTAGCAACTTATGATTCACTGAGCCCGCGAGGTATGATATACCTCCACACATAACTGTAGGATAGTTTGCCTAGCTACGCCCAAGGCCTAAGTTAGAGAAGGCCTTAAGTCGTTAAATTATTTCTTGACTGTTGGGAAGGAGTGATGGGGGAGAGGTTATGTCTCTTAGCGATGCCCAAATGGTTTGATTTACTAAATTAATTTTACTGTATTGTTTTGATCATGATAAAACCAATAATTATTATTTACATACTAAGTTGATTAATTATGTTTACTCTTATTAACATACGAACTGGTATTTTTTTTAGCTATTAAAAATTTAACCATGTCAAACGTTATTTCGGCACTGTTACCCACATTGATTGGTTTTACATGGTAACATTAAGCAAGTCTCCCCTTTTCCAGTATCTTAATTACTGTTTATAGCCAATGTATTAATGATTTATTATTATATTCTACACATGCAGCATAAAAAAACAGATTAACTCTAAGAGATTTTTACTTTAGTTTTAAGAAGCTGAGTTTAAAAAAACTTCTGTAATTTAAGGGTCTCAATCATGATTTAAATTATTTTATATTATTTCCGGGTGGACTAAAAAAATAATTGATAAAATCTTATTCATTGGACATATTTTAGTTATAAAAGTGATCTCCCCTTCATTCATCAACAGACCATTATATCACTAGAAAGACGTCTTAGACCGTTCGGCCACTGAAGCGGGTTAAAGTTAAGTAAAAAAAACCTTCCTAATCCCAATCTCATTGCTGGCAAGTGAAAAATGTATAAAACCGCACGTTTTCTGACTCGAGCACAATATTTATATAGTTCCGATTTAAAGAAGATTATACTATACAGGATAAGGCAGAAACAATTAGACGATCTATGCTGAGGAAATTGATGGACAACGTGTTGAGGTTTGTCTGACATCCGGTGGAGTTTACCTGAATGACATTATCTTGAAAAAATGAAAAAAAAGTGTTGAATGTAGTTTGCTTTTATTTATCTAATGAATATTTACTTTCCAACTAAAGTGTTAATTTTCAAGTTACTATTTGTTTAATTGTTTTAGCCCCAGCCTGTATAATTCAAACAAAAAAAATACAAAAAAAAAACTGAGACAGCTCGACAGTCGAAGTAAATAAACTCAATTAAGAAAGTTTGTGATTTTCAATAAACGACCTAAATAACGTATTTCCGGCTTTTCCGCTCCAAGTAATTCTTGTTACGACCATTCACTTCAGTTTAATAAAACAAAAATAAACAACACCCATGTCCAAGAAATTATTTGTACTAATAAAATCTGCACAGCATCTTACTACCCACCCGAACAAGGTTATATTATTATTTATACTATTGGGCTGGGGTGTAATTCAGAGAAAATGTGCCCTCATTTGCGTGTAGGGAGAAGCACCCCGGTACAAATGTCTGAGATTTGTACCCCGACCTCCACATAATAAACACACCAAGCATTATTTGTCCGCACTAGGCCATACTCCCAGTTGAGCCTATTTTAATATATGTATTAATGGAAGTAGGGATGTGTAAGATAAAATTAGGAGGAAGTGTACCCGCATTCGCGTAGAAGGAAAGTCACCTCAGTATCCTCAGCTGGGTTTCGAATTACCACCACCTCCCCATCATCGGCAAGCCATACCAGACGAGACTGACGCTTTGATTCCTGTTACCACCAATGCTGGTTTGGGTAAAAGATGGCCTATTTAGTATAATAACATAGTTTTACAAGTATTTTTCTTTCTATTTATAAAATAAAAATAAATAATATTAATATTTAGCACCACGTCTTACTACCCGTTTGGGCTATACGCTTTAAGTACTAAATACTCTAGTGGATTATGAATTGGGAAAATTGAATAAGGGAAAGTGAACCCTCATTTGCGTGGAGGGAGAGTGGAAAACCATTTAGGAAAAACCACCCCAGTTCACCCGACCGAGATTCGTACCTCGATCTCCCCGTCCTCAGCAGTCGATCTCAACACGACAAGCACTTTATCCAACTACGCCACCGAGGTGGATCGATTTATAAAGTAAAATATTCATATTTTGAAATAGTGTTTTTAAGATTTACATTACTTTAGGTTGTTCGCTATGAATATCACTGATAGAAACTTATCATCCGTATAGTAACATTATTTACAAAGTTGCGAAGTCAAACTTTAAACATTTATAAAATAAGGATTTATAGCCGAAAGATTTTTTGTGTGTGATATACCCAAATAGTTTGTAAGCTTGCGAAGTTTACACGCAAGGATGACATCAAAATATGGATATAAAAATAAAAATTAATAAAATACGATATGTAGGTCTCAACTCAAAATAATAATACTGAGCTTGAATATATTTTTTTCTTTTTCTTTTAGTTAATACGTTTGAACACATTTGTTATTCAATGGGTCAGTCAATGTGTTAAAGAGAGCAGCTCCTATATAGTCGGTTGGTTTAGAGAGTAATATATAGGTGTTTTGCTCGCTCTCATTCACCGAGTTTCACTTATAGCTTTCAAACTAATGGATATAATTGGTGTACGAGAAGCACTCAGGGACCTAGAGTGAAACACTCTATACATTAAATACCTACGATAATAACAACAAAAATGACCCCCCATCGCGTATAGTTATGTTTTCTGGTGACATAGAGCCTGGCGTTAGAATCCTATCTGGGGTGTAATAACAGAGGTTTTACTTTATGGTTTCTCACTACACGCAAATGTGGGGTATATTTCCTCTTGATTATACCTTCTTCATCCCTAACACATTAACTCCGTAGCGTCAGCCCACAATCGAGCAATACCGACCGAGCGGCCGCTGTCTATTGACGAATATAGTCGTGACTTCTGTGGATAGAGGATGTCATGTTGTCAGCACAACGAACCCTCTGACCATTAGTCTCAGTTTTATAGAACGTAGCAACTACATTTTTTATTCCAGTAGCTCCTCAATCATTCTCACAAGGCCAAGTTCACCCCATTCGAGACCCACAAAATCTGGAAGTTCCGGGACGTCTGTTCTTGTATCCAGGAACTCTGACCACTATATCACAGAGGCGGTCATCCCTACCACATTAATGTAGTTAAATATGGGTGTACCGGATGGGTAGTAAGATGCACCGAATACATTTAATCCATTTACTAATTGCTGCATCATTTTGAGTGCATCATTAGATGAGATCCCCGCTCTTGGAACAGATAACTGAACCCTCTATAGGTTCCCTCTGGGGTATATTATGAATTTTTTTCGGATCATGTCACATCAAAATAATCTAATGTTCTTTAAAGTGAAAAAAAAACCTCCTTGATACGGGAATCGGATCCCGGGACCTTTGGCTTAGTACGCCAATGCTCTTACAACTGAGGTATCCAGTAGTGGTCCCATGCTCATTCTTCACTCATATTTTAAGGCAGAGTCTGTGAGGGATGGGTGTATATATTCAGCTACATTTAAGTGATCAATTAAGATCGAAAGCTATCAGATAGAGTAGCCATCTTTGACTCGAGAGTCGGGAGGGCTTTATGCTGCTAATAATACAATGACAACTGTACGAATGCGGGTATCATGAATATGACTAACTATAACCCGATTTTCTTCCGAAAGGCCTTTTTTCCTATCATAACCCTACTCTCTATTAGGATTCTATTAGGAAAAAAGGCCTTCCAGATAGATATTCGTAAGAAAATGGGGCTATACGAGTATTAGGGTACTTATGAGCTATTTGCATGTTAGGTAGGAGGGGGAGGGAGGATGCATCCCTTTAATACATTTTTATTCGGACAGTTGCCAACAAAAAAATAATATTCATGTTGCATTACAACTTCAGGAGTCATGACCATTTAAAATAACTAGATCACGGCTATAATCAAGTCAACAATTTAAAATTCTACCCTTTTTTCATTAAATGTTTAATTTCCTATCGATTTCCGGCGCGTTCCAACCGCTGACGACGTAAGCGAGTTTATCCTGGAATTGGACGTGTGAAAGGGAAGTCGGGGAGGATGTTAGCTCCTGTATTAATAGTGACATGCCCCCTTAAGAGCACTAAAAACATGGCTTCAACGCAAAATTTAATTTTCAACCGTGTTTCTATTTAAATTAAGGTTGAGCTTCATCAGGGGAGCTTCATTTTCCCCATTTAATTTTGCCGAGAATTAATTTGAAACGTTTTAAAAAAAATTGGCACCGTAAGTTAGTATAAAATAGTACTTTTTATGAAATGACGTTAAAATAATATGATTCTATCTTTAATATTATTATTAGCACCACGTCTTACTACCTGTTCGGGTTGTATACTTACGCTAATGTGTAATGGTAGGGTTATTGTGAGATGAAATAGAAGAAGACCTACAGTTTAACGTGGAATCTGAACCACGGTAGAGGCCTGGCATTCCACACGTTCACAAGTTGTAATTAATACACGTCTTGTCAGAGGTGAAGGAGGGGTTTGGCAATCAGATAAATCTGTGCTAGGACCGAGGATTGAACCTTGGACATCCAGCACAGAAGTCCGACACCTTACCCCTAGACCACCAGGTCAACCATGATGCTATCGATACTAATTTTGTTCTTAAAACACACTATTCTTGGTATTTTCATTACATTTATGCCTTATTGTTTGTCTTTTATGACTTTAAACTAGAGGTTACATTAATTTTAACAACAACACGCTTCTGTACAGCGTCAGTTTCATCTGGCTTACTGGTGAAGTAAGTGTTTAAATCCTGGCCGGGTGGACTGAGACGTATTTATCACTCTCATTTCACGCATATGCGGGTACTTTCCATTTAAACTTCACCTTCCTCATCTCTAGCCCATTAATGTAAATATTCGGCTAGCTCTCTCTCTCTCTCTCTGGTAGTAAAACGTGGTGCACAGTTAACAAAAATAATCGAAGCAACCCTATGTGTATTTTACTTACTCTTCCATGACAGGTTTGGTTGTGCGTGTGTTTGTATGTGTGTGTGTTTTTACCGATAAGTTCCCCCAACCCCACAGCATATTCTCGGTAAAGTGGTTTGTCATCACGTGTTAAAAATCAATATCAGGTTTGGTCGGTTCACCTATCTTGAGTGTATGCTGGCGTCAATACACACTCTTTTAAGTTTTGTACATTTCTCTTCTTCCCCTGCCCCCGATAATAGGAGCGAGACTTCCCGCTGGTCCATAGATTTGTAAAATAATTTTTATTCTTCTGAAAATGTGAACGCGTTTATAAAAACTCTATATTAAAGTTTTAGCAATTAAATAATTGTACAGCTAAGTGCGTTGCTTACTGAGACATTTTAATTGTGCTAGCTAAACATCCAGGCAATATCAGTACACGACTTACAAACTAACTTAACCTAGGGAAGTATGCCTAGTACTACAAGGCTGATCCTAGCTCCTATACATTTACTAATTGAACAGCAGTACGAATGTGTGTAATAAAAGTAATTATCTTTGCTAGAGCCACCCGGAATCGAACCAGGTTCCTCTAGATTTGTATTTGACCACTATTAACTAATTAACCACGAATTTGACAACTACCCAAACTACCCACTTTGGTGGCCGCATGGTCTACTCTCGCTACGTGCAACTTTCGTGTTAGACTAAACTGCTGATGAGGTCCGAGTCTCGGTAGGGTGTAACCCTACTAAGGGTGGTTTTCCCACAATTCTTTTACACTCTCCCTCCATGAAAATGCGGCCACACTTCCAAATATAGCCTTTCTAATCCCTTAAATCATTATATTAATTAGTATATAAGCAGATAATCCGAAAAGGGTAGTAAAACGTAGTTCTTTAAAAAAAATGGTAAGTAAATATATATATGCAATAAACGTAATTATCTTTGCTAGAGCCACCCGGAATCGAACCAGGTTCCTCTAGATTTGTATTCGACCACTATTAACTAATTAACCACGAATTTGATAACTACCCGCTTTGGTGGCCGCATGGTCTACTCTCGCTACGTGCAACTTTCGTGTTAGACTAAGCTGCTGATGAGGTCCGAGTCTCGGTAGGGGGTAACCCTACTAAGGGTGGTTTTTCCACAATTGTTTTATACTCTCCCTCCATGAAAATGCGGCCACACTTCCAAATATAGCCTTCCTAATCCCTTAAACCATTATATTAATTAGTATATAAGCGGATAATCCTAAAATGGTAGTAAAACATAGTTCTATAAAAAAATATGGTAAGTAAATATATAGATATACCAACTGTATAAACTGTATATTGTACAAGAATAATTTAATGAGTACGTTTTACTAAGATAGACTTGTGTTATTTTAAATAGTGTATTATATTTTAATTTTTCCCGCCGCGTCTTACTACCCGCCTGGATTATCCGTATATAACAACACTAATAGAATAAGGACAAAAGGTAAGGTTTTAAAGGAAAGGTACTAGCATTTTCGTAGTGAGAGAGAATGGGAAACCATTTAGGGGGAAAAAATCTCTCTATGCACGCACCTGGGATTCTAACCCTGACCTTTCCCGTCATTGTAAAACTAGACTAGATGAGTTTTACGTCTTAGCCTGCATGCTCACTGATGTGGGATGAATTTTTCTTCTTCTCATTGTATCCTGTTTAAACTTGAATCTTGGGCCCATTGAAACCACTTTTGGGGTTTAGTAACTGATTTCCAGTACAGAAGTAGGTCGTTTAAAAAATACAAACATTTTTAGCTGCGCCCAACATTGATAACGAATTACTATATTATTATTATTATATTATTTTATAGGTATTGATTAGATCAGTCAAAAGTTACAGCTGAGGATCCCACGACTTGACGTATGATTACGTGTAAGTAAATCTAGTAACTTTTTCTATACCTACTTCAGTGGCCGAACGGTCTAAGGCTTCACTATTGTATTGGACTGGCCTGCTGATGACTAGTAAATTGGGGCTCGAATCCCGTTCTTTTCTATTGAGGGTTGTTTTACCAAAATTGTCTCACACTCTCATTTCACGCAAATGCGGGTATATCATCTGTAAAATGCTTCCTTCCTCATACCTATCCTATTAGAGTAATAATCGTATTTGCATATCATCTGAACAGGTAGTAAGACACGGTAATAACAAATTTTTAAAATTTATTTGAGGTATTTAACGTACACTTTTTGAACTGACTGATTATATCAGCACACGACTACACAACTTCCGGCCCCCGGCCGCTAATTTATCACTCTGAAAATGGTAAATTCGCATTTAATCAATGATGCTTTTTTTGGCCATACTAGGAATCAAACCCGGGACCTTTAGCTTAGTAGACAGACATCCTATCGACTGAGCTAAGGTTTCAGACTAATATTTATTAGTAGTGATTAAAAAAACTTTTTCTAAATGACCATTTGTAAGAAAATCGGCTTGTGCTTGTAGACGTGACAATGTAATAGCGGAACTTATTGGTTTTTTTTTCACACAGTAAACAAAACCTACCGAGTCTGATTGTTTCACTCTCTTCACCTTCTCGTCAACCGGAATGAAAACTTCGCCCTAGTAAGGGGAATTGTTCGTTTTGACACTTGTCCCCTCCACCCCCCTTCTAACTCGGGAAGTATAACAGAGCTTCCTCGTGCCGTCAGTCAAACACTACAGCCGTGATTTACATCTAGTAGAACATCCGAAATCACCTGTCACTGAGTCGTCGAGATCTGTCACGCCGCCCCCTCGAGATCGCGTGAATACACACCTTTGAGCGCCTCTCGGGAATCATTCAGTAGGGCGTCGTTATCTCACGGCGGTTCACTCGATTAAAACCTCAACAAAAACGCGAACTGTCACCTCAGCGCTACACTCGGATTTTTATAGGAACTAACTTTTTTCACATTTAAAAAAAATGTGCCAAAAAAAAGACAATTTCAGGGTTGACACTTTACTTATTATAAAATTTACTGTGTTTTTAAGGACAAATTCCCATTTCTCCAGACGACTTTTATTGACGTATAGAGAAATCAAATTTAATTTTTTAGTAAAATCGACTTTTGATGTTTTAAACGAAACGATTTGAAGGTTAAGAAATTAGCATTAGCGTAATCTTACTAATATTATAACTGCGGAAGTTTGTGTGTTTGGATGTTTGTTACTCAATCACGCCAAAACTGCTGAACGGATTCGAATGAAACTTTGTACGTTGGTAGATTATGTCCTGGAATAACATATAGGACTATTCCCAACCTTTGATTTTAAATAATAAAAAATATATGATTATAATGTGATGAAAACGATGTTATTTAAGAATTTGTGATTTGATATTTTGTAATTAAAGTAAATAGTAATTAGTGTGACGTAGTTTCATACTAATAAATAATAAATATGATGTGATTTTAGCTATGTAGTTCGAAATGTTTTAAATTTAATTGATTTATCTTACTAATTATAAGTTCAAAATTTTAAAAAATTAAATTTATAATTGATAACTTAAATAATATATATTTATTTTATTACGAAATATTTAAAAGTGAAAATTAAAATACGGCAAAATTATTTACAGCTATAACTAAGAAAAACGCATAGATATTTAAAAAAAAATAAAGTTTTATTTATGACCAAAATAGTTTAGTTAAAAATTAAATGATGTTATCAATTATTGCGGGTGAAGCCGCGACGGGTAAAAGCTAGTTAGTTCATATCGAAAGGCTAAAACGCGGTGACAAAAAATAAATTTAAAAATATTACACTGTTTTTTTAGCACCATATCTTACTACTCGTTCGGGTTATTGTGCTCGTTGGTGACTCAGTCCAACATGATCCCAGCACCTTACACCACAGTGACCACCGGTGCAGCTCTAAACAGTTTTAACACGCGCGTATTATTATTATTATTATTATGGTTTTTATCACCTCGTGTCAATACCTTTTTGGGCGATGCTCTTATATACTAATTATGCTAGTGTATTAGAGGTAAGGAAGGTTTAATTTAGAAGAAATGTACCCACATTCACATGGAGGTAGAGTGGAAAACCACCTTCAGTACACTTGACCGGGATTTGAACCCTGGTCAAGCTCGTATTTAAGTTTCTACTATTTCTAAGCCAGTTCTAAAAGACTTCACCTCAATGCCACAGAAGGTCGAATTTCCAATAAAGCTAGAAGAACCCTGTTTCATGCAAAAGGAAGAAGTTTTTCCGCAGGAATGCTTCAATTTGAGGGCAACATATTTTTTCTCTCTCTCTCTCTCTTTGTCGCGGGTATTTCTAACGCCCTTCCCAAAGTTTGACGAGCAGCCAAGTAAAGAGTTTTGTGTGGGTAATCGAGTGCGCCATTTTCCTTGCGTCATCCGCACTTTCTTCTGCTCCTCTTTTCCCTGTCGGGACCAAAGTTGGACGGACGACACTTGCCATTTCAGTTTGAAATATTTTCGTTTCTCGTCAGCGCCTTTGCAACAACGTTCTATGTTAACATTAAAAACTCCACGATGCATCAGCCTGCAATCGACCGAGCGTCCGCCGCCTGTTGGCGTAGATAGTGCCTACTTCCGTGGCTATACGGTGTCATATGGTCTGTACAACGAGCCCTCTGGCCGTTAATTTCATTTTTCTTGACCGGAGCTGTTACATTTTCATTCAAGTAACTCCTCATTTGTCCTCACGAGGCTGAGTTGACCCCGTTTCAGACCCACTGCTGTGAATAAAACCTGAAATTGACGGAGGTCGAACCCAGGATCTCTGGATTTGTAGCCAGGAACTCTTAGCACTAGACCACAGAGGTGGTCATTTTGATATAAAGCTTTCTTAAATGGTGTTTGTTTACCATCTCATATAGAGAAAGTATTGTAATTGTGAAAATCTTTGACCTAGATGCTACTGCAGCGCTTGACGTTTTATTTTTCCCCAAACTAGAACATTATTTGTTTTAAAATTATATCCATCTGTTCTTTGAGTGAAACGGTAAAATGAATTTCGTTGAAACCTGATAGACGTTAAATAGATTTGAGAATTTTTGCTAGTTTTCCTAAAAGGATATTTCAAATATATTTATTTTATTTTTATTTTTAATAGTCCTACAACTTTTCACTGATTAGTTCTTTCGTAGCCCGCTTCTGTGACCGCATGGTATTGGGCGCTACTCTCGTGTTAGGCTAGACTGCCGATGACGGGGAGATCAAAGTTCGAATCTTGGTCGGCTGTACTGAGAGTGGTTATTCCAAAATAGTTTTTCCCTCTCCCTTCACGCGAATGCCGGTACACTTCCTATTAATATGGCCTTCCTAATCACTAATACCATTGAAGTAATTAGTACATAAACATATAATCCGGACGGGTAGTAAGGCGTGGTGCTAAAATAAAACTAAACTTTTCTATAATAAAAAATATTATATAATTAATAAAGAAAACTTTGAATACTAAACATAATAATAACATGAGGTTTTATGTGAACAACTTCCCATAAATAAGTCATGTAATGTAATAAATTAATATTTGTAACAAATAACAATTTTACTTTATGATGATTGACTCAACACAATAATATTAAAGCTTACAGTACATAAAAATAGAAAACGTGAAAATGATATGATGATAAACTTATTATTAAAAGTTTGATTATTAAAAGTAGATAACAAGTAACATTTTAAAATATAAATATAAGTTATAATTTTAAGATAAATCTTAAGCTGTTGATCAATAAGTTTGAACATTAGAAGTAACTAATAAATAAAAACCAATTCAAATAAAATATTAGGAAAATTTTATAAGAATTATAATTTAACAAATGTATAAACTAAATTTAAAATCATTAGTTTTAAGAGTCAATAACAGGAGTCCGTTGCATATCAATAGCGTTATCATCATATTGTTTTCATGTTTTGTATTGTGAATTTTAATATTCTTTAGTTGACTCAGTTATCATAACATAAAATTGTTATTTGTTACTAATATTAATGTATTATCATATTACATGACTATGTACTTGATGTGGAGTTGTTCACACAAAACATCAAGTTATTATTATGATTAATATTCCAAGTTTTCTTTCTTAGTTATCAAATCATAAATTTCTTCTTACCAACAAAACCATGAATATCATTAAAATTAATTATAAACTATACGTCCCACTTCGGTGGTCGCGTGGTCTAACGCGCTAATCTCGTGTTAGAGTAAACTGTCGGAGATGGGGAAATTGGGGTTCGATTCCAGTCGGGTGCACTGGAGGCCGTTTTCCTAAAGGGTTTTCCACTCTCCTTCCACGCAAATTCTGGTGCACTTCTTTTCAATACCCTACTAATGCATAAACCATTGTGTGATTAGTACATAGGCGTATAACCCGAACAGAAAGTAAGTCGCGCTGCTAAAAAAAAATGAGAAAGTATGTACCTTTCATATACGTAATAAGGCAGTGAGCTTATCTTGTATTATTCCACTATGAAAATTATTATTATTAGTACCGCGTCTTACTACCCGTCCGGGCTATACGAACCTATGCTAATGTGTAATGGTAGGGTGGCTGTGAGATGAAATGGAGGACCTACAATTTAACGTGGAATCCGAACCACGGTGGAGGCCTGGCATTCCCCACATTCACAAGATGTCTTGTCAGAGGTGAAGGAAGGGTTAATAGCTTATAAAATAGAGTCATAGTGTAATACTTTAAGGTAAGACTGCTATCTTTAAGGGTAACTGGAGTGTACCATTATGTCGAAAAATTTATAATCGAAGGGGTAATAATATAGGGTAGTTTGTAAAAAAAATGCGCCCGCAATAGCGCTTAGAGAGGATTAGAAAACAACAGGGGAAAACCAGCCCTTGTGCACCCGGCCTAGATTCTAGCTTTGACCTCTTCTTACAGGTGAACTTCACGCCTTAGACCGCGTGACCATTGGTGTGGATTTAATTCATCTTGGGATATTATACGCTACTTTTTCATTATCGACACAATTTTATTTCTAGCCCTCCGATGGTTGAGTGGTCTGGGGCGCTAGGTTAGCACTGGACTTTGTCAGCCGTTGACAGGCCGGCCAACGATTGACTCTCCTCCAGGTACACGCGCGGGGTGGTTTTTAAAACGCGACATTTTCACTATTTTTTTGTGTTTTTTTTCCCATACTTTCTCCTAAATGATCACTTGTGCAAAGTAATTTTTACTATCAAGATTTTAACAAATTTTTTTGAATGTTCTACAACTTGTAGGATTGAATAGCGTCGTTGAATCTGACTCGGTAGGCCGGGTTTTAAGCCACGATATACATTTGTGGTTCCCAGAATTCTATACAGGTGAATGCTCTTGGACATAATTAAAATTCATTCTTCTCATCCTGTTCAACTAGTTTGAATGGAACGAATGAGAACCATTTTACATTTAGTAGATTTTAAAAAAAAAGCTGACGGAAACTCACATTGGTGTGAACGCAGACAAAGTTTGGTTTGCCATTGATGTGAAAGTCAGAGCTCGAATCCCGGCTGATTTTACTGGCGGTAATTTTATTTAATTGGTTCAACCCGCCTCGGTGGCGTAGTTGGCTAACGCGCTAGTCGTGTTGAGCTCGACCACCGAGGACGGGGAGATCGAGGTTCGAATCTCAGTCTGGTGAACTGGGGGTGTTTTTTTCTAAATAGTTTTCCACTCTCCCTCCACGCAAATGCGGGTTCACTTCCTATAATTCAACCTTCCTAATTCCTAATCCATTAGAGTAATTAGTACTTAAAGCGTATAACCCGAACGGGTAGTAAGACGTGGTGCTAAATAATAATAATAATAATAATTTAATTGGTTTCCATTCTCACTTCACAGAAATGCAGATTTTTAAAAAATTCTACCTTTCTTTTCACTATCTTATTAATTAATTAGTTGACCTGACGGTCTAGGAGTAAGGTGTTGGACTTCTTTGTTGGAGATCCAGAGTTCAATCCTCGGTCCCAGAACGGATTTATCTGATTGCCAAACCCTTCCGTCACCNGTGTATTAGTCACAACTTGTGGATGTGTGGAATGCCAGGCCTCCGCCGTGGTTTGGATCTCACGTTAAACTTTAGGTCCTCCATTTCATCTCACAATCACCCTACCATTACACATTAGCGTAAGTGCGTATAAACCGAACGGGTAGAAAACGCGGTGCTAATAATAAATTAATTAATTGTTGAATATCTGAGTGAATGGTTGGACGCAGAAAACTCCCCCTTCTCCTTACCCGCCAAAAATAAATAAGTAATGAAAAAAATATATTATTAGTTAGCAGCCTTCAGAGAAATAAATAACCCTTCTATAGGTATACCGAGTTAACCTTTTAATTGTAACTATTTGTTCCGACGAAGGCGTTTTAATTTCCCCTCCAAGTGCGCCAAAAAGAGTGTGGGAAGGTTGCGAACAGTAGCTCTTGTGTTGTGGTAACGGTTAAGTAGCTCCCACGTTAATCTTACATGAGCGATGATCGTGATATCAAGAGGTTGGTTCCACTATAATAACCCTCTAGGATGGAAAGGTCACCTTGCTCACACAGACAAATTACCAGTTACCCCGGTTACCGAGTGTTTGTTTTCTTTTCATCATCAACGTCCGAGATAACTGCTGCTTTATTTTTTTTTCCCACCCGCGTCCCTGGCCTCGACTTGAGGGCGCGTAGTTTGATTCCTGACCAACTTTGTTTTATTTGTTCACTTTAGCTCAACAGCTTACTAACGACTTAATAAAAGGTTTAAATGTGGAAAAGTTGGTTTATAGGAAATGCACCCACATAAGCGTGGTTAAGGGAGAGTAGGTTAATATGAAGTAGCTGGAAAAATGACGCAGTGTAATATTTGATTAATTAAAGGCTCTAGAAGCTATTGATAGTGCTGCCACATAGTGGATAATGTTATAGTTAACACAGAGATAAGATGCTCTCTTTGCTTTGCCCCCAAACCCCTAGGGAATTTTCTTTGGAAGTGGATTTAACCTAATGTAATTCCAGAGACGTTTTTTGATAGGTCTTAACGTTTAGCCACAAGAGAACTACAAATAAAGGTTCGCGCCAATTTTAAAGTTGCTCCGCCATTTTGAATTTTTTCAGGGCTAAAAATTAAATTTTTTAACTTTCTGGAATTTTTCCGTCGGTTACAAGCTAGAAGCTAGAAGTGTGCAAAATTTTAAGTTTCTAGCTCATCTGGAAGTGGGTAAAGATTAGTGTCGGTGAATGAGTCAGCCGTGTGGCTTTATAGTAGTGTAATGTGACAGTCTTCTACCAATTGGATCTTAATATCTAATACTATATATGAATTAGAATTAATTTCCCTTAGATGCGATAAATTCCCCCACTCTCTCCTATAGGATGGCAAAACCAAAATGATAGCATTTTCAGGAACCCCCCTTCCCCCCACTCCCATCCCCCACCGTTTCCTTTCGACTTTACCCGACTGAGATCCAAACTTCGACCTTGTTACCGACTGGAAATAGCTTATATTTACGAGCCCGACTCCTTACACTGCGTGATCACCAAGGAGGTTATTGTTCACGACGTTATTTTTTTAACCATATTTGTAGTTTACTTTTAGTGTATTTGATTCTAAAACACTTCCCTTATCCTATTAGCTTAAATGATTCATTTCATATATAAGATAGCCCACTCTTTCACTAAAACTTATCCAAACCCGCATCGGTGTGCACACGGACAAAGGTGTCAAGCTCATCTGGTCTGGTTTACCGGTGACTTGAGAGGGACTCGAATCACAGTTGGATGTACTGAAGGCGATTTTTCCTAAATAGTTCCCCACTCTACCTTTACGCAAATGGGGGTACAGTTAATTCCTAACATTTTACCTTCCTCATTCCCATACCATTGTTGTAAATTTGCGTTATCCTGGACGAATAATGAGATGCGTTCCACGTAGAAACAAAACGTTGATTTTTAATCAATATCGAATCGAACCTAAATCAAATGAAAATACTTTCAATCGAATCCGAGTAAAACATTTTATAATTCAATTCGTTTGTATATATATTAAATCGATCCCAATAAAATAAAAGTGTTTAAATAATTAATAGATCTACAAGATAAATATTACTAAATTCTTAAGTTTATATATCAGTTTAACGTGGAATCCGAACCATGGTGGAGGCCTGGCATTCCCCACATTCACAAGATGTCTTGTCAGAGGTGAAGGAGAGTTTGGTAATCAGATAATTTTTTGCCGGGACCGAGGATTGAACCCCAGCCGCCAGCATAGAAGTCTGACACCTTACTCCTAGACCGCCAGGTCACCCGTTTCCTATCGACTTTACCCGACTGAGATCCAAACTTCGACCTTTTTGCCGACTGGAAATAGCTTATATTTACGAGCCCGACTCCTTACACTGTGTGATCACAAGGAGGTTATTGTTCACGACGTTATTTTTTCTTAACCCTTTTTGTAGTTTACTTTTAGTGTATTTGATTTTAAAACACATATATATATAAGATAGTCCACTCTTTCACTAAAACTTATCCAAACCCGCATCGGTGTGCACATGGACAAAGGTGTCAAGCTCATCTGGTCCGGTTTACCGGGGACTTGAGAGGGACTCGAATCACAGTTGGATGTAATGAAGGTGATTTTTCCTAAATAGTTCCCCATTCTACCTGTACGCAAATGGGGGTACAGTTAATCCTAACATTTTACCTTCCTCATTCCCATCCCATTGCTGTAAATTTGTGTTATCCTGGACGAATAATGAGATGCGTTCCACGTAGAAACAAAATGTTGATTCTTAATCAATATCGAATCGAACCTAAATCAAATGAAAATGCTTTCAATCGAATCCGAGTAAAACATTTTATAATTCAATTCGTTTATGATATATATATATATATTTATAAAGTCGATCCCAATAAAATAAAAGTGTTTAAATAATTAATAGATCTACAAGATAAATATTACTAGATTCTTAAGTTTATATATTATGCGAAAGTCAAATCATTTAAGCCAACCTATTTGAAAGGTAAATTTATTCAATGGCTAGACAATTAAATTTATTAAATCCTAATTTGGAATCTATTTGAATTTGAAATTTATAATATGTTTCAAATCTTTTATTTATATTGTATTTGGAATTTAGAATCGAATACGAACTTTAGCAAGATTCTGTTACGGATTTAAAAACTCGAAGCTTCGCACCAGGTTTGTAGTTTTAGTTCATTTGATGGTGTGAATTAGCCCCGTCTTGACTTAGCTTGTGTGATGCTTATAGAGAAGAGGTAGGCAGCATACTTCTCAATGTAGCCACAGGTGTGGCGAATAAGAAGTGAAATTCGTCACATCACGTAAAAACTGAGAAATTGGGTTTGTTCAATTACCCGCTTCTTGTGGCCGCGTGGTCTAACGCGCTACTCCTGTGATAGGATAGACTGCTGATGACGGGGAGATCGCGGTTCAAATCTAGGTCGGGTTACTGAGTATGGTTTTTTCAAAATGGTTTTCCACTCTTCCTTCAGGCAAATGCGGGTATACTTCCTTTAATATAACCTTCATAACCCCCCAAAACCTTTAGCGTAATTAGGGATCTAAACGGGCAGTAAAACATGGTATTAAAAAAAAATTGTTCAATCGGGCATTTAAAAGAACACTCTCTTTGGAACAAGTTTATTCAAAACATGAACTCTTTGAGTACTCATTTACAACTATCTGGAACGAAAATGACGAAAAATTGTTCAAATAGAAAATATAAGTCAGTTTATTGCGAAATTTGACAATCCACTTGCTCTCAATTATATGCAGGAAATATCAAATTAAGGCCAGTAAATGCCAGTACGTGTCAGGGAAAAAAAAATTTCGCTGTGACAGCTGGCAGACTCAAATTCGCCACATTTTTATGGCAAATTCGTCAGTTGAGGCGATTAGCTACAAGGTCCCCCCTCCCTCCTGGGTATATAAATACCTACCGTAGAGCACATTATAGGCATAGAGAAAGAATACCTGTATACTTTATCTATACTTTAGGTCAGGCTGGTGAACCTTTTACAAAGTGCGTGTCCANAAAAAAAATGAGGTGCTGCTTGAATAAATAAGTAACAGCTCCGGTAAAGAAAACTGAGATTAACTGCTGGAGGGCTTGTTGTGCTGACCACATGACACCCTCGTTTCGCAAATGTCGGTACTATCATCGCTAACAGCGGCGGGCGCTCGGTTGGTATAGCTTGCTTATGGGCTCACACTATGGAGTTGTTGTTGTTTTTTAATGTTAATTTTCACTAGAGAGATAAATAAGATAGTAGTTTTAATGTTTTAGGAGACATATTTAGGCAATGTTTCCGAAAAACTGTTTCTAAGTGAATTAGAAAGTTTGAGAAACTACATGCTAATCCCATTAGGATAATATCAGTTAAAATATCACAACATACGTTACTTATCCCGGTTTAAGTAGAGCTAATAATTTCTTAAATTATTTAAAAGAAGTAATACATTATTAAATTTTTAAGGTTTTTGACTTTTAAGAAATTGATTAAATCAGTAAAGAAAATTGTAATAATTTTATTGTAAAATCTATTATTGATTGTTTATTTATATATAATTATAACTAGACCTAGTGATGATATTTATTTTTCATAAGCTTTAAATTATTTACTGTGGTTGAGGATGTGATTATTTATTGTTGATTATTTATTAAATATTTATATTGGTATATTCAAATTAAGTTGTTAATTTTTAAATATTTTAACAAATGAGAAAGATACTTTGTAACAACAACAAGAGGTCAGTAATTGGTTAACAAGAAATTAAAATAGTTATCTTGTTGCCTAGTTTTATTGAAATGAATGAGTAAAGGAGGGAGGGGGGAATTTGGACCAGAATGAGTGCCACGCGCCAAGTAATTCTTGTCGCGTGCCATAGGTTCGACAGCCCTGCTTCACGTGACGCGACTCCACAAGGTGTCAGTGGCGACCGTTGGAGTGTCTTTATTAGTCTTCTTGTTGCCCTATATCACTCGTCGTAAAATGTCACCGCCTTGGTTCACTTTCTTTTTAAGGACCGACAGGCGTGAGTCGACATATTGGGCTTAGGCTGAATCCGACCAGCAGTTAGACGGCCTCCGCCCTGGTTAGGCTAAACGCACACTGGACCCGACATTTGATCAAAGACAAAACGTCGAGTCTCGTCTGTCGCAGTGTGTTTCTTTAGACGCCTTGATATCTTGTACTCTTCCCGCCATTTTCAAATGAAAGCCGAGTTTCAACAGTTTACTATATATTAGCTTCGCGCTGGCGCATGCCTATTTCAATACGTCGGAAGGTGTCTTTTCGAAATACGAAACACGAGGGACTTTCGTCCGACAAGGAGAAAACGTCTAACGACGTCTGAAAGTCAGTGTCGAAGCCAGTGTGTGCGGGCCTCCGTTTAACCCCATGTTGAACAGAGTGCCTCAGACACCTTCCGACACTATCAGACAAAATGTCTTGTCGTAAGTCCAGAATGTCGGATCCAGTGTCCGGTCTGCCTAAAGATGGTCGACGCGTTGTTTTTCAGGACGATTACGAACTAGTTTTAGTCCGATGTTGATGGGTGGGAAAATTTGTAGAAAATACAAACATAATATTTTGCTGTCAACATTGATATTCTTTTACCATATTTATTAGTGGTACTAGTTTTCAGGCGTGTCTACAACATGTTGATTATAGTATTTGTCAACCTAACAACACCTAACCTTCAAATTCTAAGCGCATGCAAGGTTGGACTTTGCTTGTAAATAATTTCTCTCTCGATTATTATGCAAGCGTGGATAAAATAAGGGTGAGTTAAATTAATTATATTTTTATTAAATGAGAAATTAATTTTAAAAAAACTGACTCCTTTAGATTCTGTCCTGTGGTTCAAACTATAATGGTGCAAAGTTTAAGCTTTTCTAAGTCATCTGGGGGCTTCTATGAGGTTGCGGAAAGACACATTCATACATACATACATACATACATACATACATACATACATACATACATTAGGAAATTATATTTATATTTTATAAACCCGCCTCGGTGGCGTAGTTGGCTAACGCGCTTGTCGTGTAGAGCTCGACTGCTGAGGACGGGGAGATCGAGATTCGAATCTCGGTCGGGTGAGCTGGGGGTGGTTTTTCCTAAATGGTTTTCCACTCCCCCTCCACGCAAATGCGGGTTCACTTCCTCTCATTCAACCTTCCCAATTCCTAACCCATTAGAGTAATTAGTACGTAAAGCGTATAGCCCGAACGGGTAATAAGACGTGGTGCTAAATATTATTATTATATTTTATAGTTATTGATCATATTTTCTATCAAAAGTGACAACTACAGATCACATGACTCGAGGTTTGAACGCGTGAAAGTAAGTATCAGCTATAAAAACTGGACCAAATTTCTGAGAGACACCAAACTGCAGGGAGGGGGTGGGGGGTCAAAATGTTTAGGTTTTTTCACTTTCTGTAAGGAATATTAGCAGCCTACTTCCTTGATCATACACATCCCAGACCATCAACTTATCACTTAAATAATGGATCAATTATTATTTCTAAGTATAACATTTTTGATCTTATAGGGATTGTAACCCGGAACCTTTATATCAATAGGCAAACACTTATTTTACCCTGAAAGGTAGCAAGCTTACCTTGCGCGGTTCTACTGTGGTGCAGCTTGTAAGATGACACCACAGTGTAGTCCGTCCAGGTGAGAATGCTACCTTTCAGGATAAATGAAGTGAACGTTAATATATCATTTCCGACTTCGGCAAGAAGACAGGTACACTAGCTCCGTGGCTTCTTTGATGCTGACTGACAGTTCACAGCTGACTTATGACAGTCAACATTTAGGTATATAAGTGACAGCTGATAAACACATGGTTTTGCTGATCATATGGTTCGGCGTAGGGATATATAATTTGGTCTGGTAACTTTTCAAAGCTGTCAGTCAGCACCAAAGAAACCGTGGAGCTACTGTAGGTAACATTAAGATAGGTAGTCCGCGTGAGCATCGAACGCTTATCTAGTGTTCTGCTATTGGAAAAAAGCATTTTAGAAACACTGCCTTAAGGAATTTTTTTTTCTTTCTTCCCCCCTCCCCCTTTTTCTCCAGCCCTTCCCGGTGTTCACCATTAAATAGTCCAGAATGAGTGAAATGTGCGAGAGAGCGATAAGTGGCGCCGCTAAACGAGCTCTTCTCGTCAACCTGTCGAGTGCCCTTACCGATAACGTGCAAGTGGTTTCTTTCTCTTTCGCTTTTTTACCTCATATTACCCCCTCTATCGAATTCTCACCGATATGTAAAGAAGTGGTGGGGGAAAGTATCGTATTTTCCATAGTCGTACTCTCCGAAGTGCACATATCTGGAGGCGTGCGCGTGTTTATCCTGGACGGAGGCAATCGACTCTTTAAAACTGAGGCAGTTTGTATAGGCTACATATTTTAAAATCCTAATTTAAGAAAGATATAGTAGGGTTTGGGTAGGAAGGAGCTTTCAGAAAACATGCACTTTATTTTGCGGTCAACAATGATTACGTCAAACACCTTACTTCAGTCGGTAGCGAGTCTTGTCTTCTAAGCTAAGGGTCTCGGCCAGGCTCGATTCCCGACATGGCAAAAAAAAATTATAAATGGCGAAATGTGGGTTTCCCTTTTCACAATAATGAATTAACCGTCCGGGGTTTGATATTGTGTCTGTCTTAGATTTAATTTATTTTATAAGTGGTGTGCCGATATAATCAATCGGTTCGGAAAATGCATGCTAAATGACTCAAATATATATATTTTTAGTGGACTGAATTAAAGCTAATCATCCCAGAATATTAATGGATGAGCTAAGACTCAGCACCTGGTTCTCTAACCGTGGGGTGCGCCTCCTTGGTAGGAAGGGAGAGGGAAGGAGGACACCCAAAAGTTGGATACATTTTTGTACCAGCACTGGTTCTCAAACAATAGTTCAAAAAACTAACAAATAATACAAATAAATATAAGCTACATTGAATTCGCGGTCTTTGAAAGATTCGGTCGTCTTTTCTTTTAAGGTGAGAGTGTAGAGGACGCGAAAAAAGTCCCGTTTTTTTTTTTTACATTTAAACCTTTTGTTTGTTCAAAATAAATTAAATATTTCTCTAGTTGCAACATAGATATTAGTTTTCTTTCCATGGTGATATCAACATTTAGTTGAATATCTGTCAAGGTCGCCCTAGAATTTAATGAAAACTTTTTTTTCTCTTCACTATAAAGTTTCTCTGATAATGCTGCTATGCTCATGAGTCATAACAGATAATCGACAATGGTTGATATCACCATGTGAATAAAATTAAACTCTTTTGTTTCTTTTGGAGCAATATTTTATTTATTTTGGCCAAAAAAAAAATTCTACAAAAACTGCGAAAACACTGGTATTTTCTCGCGTCCTCTACACTCCCACCTTAACGTAACCGAGCGTGTCCTATTCCATGCAGACACACCAGAAACCCCCCCATGATCTACGCATCAAAACATCACCTTTTATATGTTTTAGAAACCGCACCCTTAGGGCATTCACTATAAAATCATCAGGATCTGAATTGCAGACGATAGAGATATCGAGGCCAAGTCTCGGTTTGGTGCACTGAAGATCGTTTTGCGCTTGTGATTATTGGTTTTTTTTCCTCCTTAATTTTCACGCTAATGCGGCTACATTTACTAAACCACTCTCCCCATCATTAACCCTTTAGATTAAGTCGTCTGCATAGGTGGACTTAAAGGGAATTAGACGTCAGGTTTGTCTAGTCTGATTTTCTGACGACAGGGAGCTGATTATCACTTCTGATTTATGCTTTAAATATAGGGGATGAGAAAATCCAAAATAATAACTACAAAGGGCACGCTATGTTAAAGTTTAAAATCCTCTGGCCACTAGCGTGATCTAGTAGGATCCTTAAAGTCGAGGATTGATTAACCGTTTGGGTGTATTGGAGGCTTTTTTTGTTTGTTTTTGTTGTGGTTTATCGCCAAACCTTCAAGGCACATGATGGTTCACTTTTAAAAAAATACGTTGACACCATCCTCGGATAAAATAGTAGTAGGTGTCTTCATTCCATTATTGACACCAAAGCATAGGTTTTAAGAGTTTTCTTTTCTTTAATACGTCGCTGTTTGTTTCCTAAGAGGAATGGCGTTTCCTTGTCATAAAGACTATAGCACCATTTCGGACCTTAACATTAGTTTTGGTTGTGACGGTCCCGCAAGCGAGAAAGTGTGTCGTAACACTCATAACACTACTAGCATCTGTTGTTATATTATCTTGTTACCGTATTCAGGTCACTGGAGGCTTTTTATATTGATCTCTGTATCCGTGGGAAACACGTATAAACCTCACCTCTTGCGCTTTATTATATTCTTCTACGTTGGTTCATCGTTAAATAAGACGGTTTCCTTTTAAGATTTTCTCGCCGCCCTACAACGACATGCTATATTCTCAAGGAAAGTACTGAATTTGTTTTACTTCTCGAAATGATGGGCACGAGGACTAAATTTGTGGCGGCGCTATAGTTAACACTAAATACGCCGACTACATGAACATGGGGAAATATACATGATAGGTCAACACTTGGAAGCATAAGATTCAAATGCATGTTGACATAAGAGTTTAATAGAACAAACAAAGCTAGCAATTACAGAGCACAATCCATCATTTTCAATGTTGACCTACTGAGTAGGCCAAAATAACTAACATAACAGTACGATAAAAATTGACACACTCATAGAGTGAACTAGGCGAGAAGCGCCATTGGTTTAGTATTACAATTAAACTTCGCTTGTTTTATGAACTATCGCCCCACTCAAGAGGTATACTCATACTTCATAGACGGAAAGACAACACTGAAGTTATTTTAAGTTACTCCCCGATGGGAGACACAGACTACAGGCACAATACAGTAGCAATAGTAAATTTGTTGCAACTAATATCTAATATAATATGACAGTCGAACAGGGCTGAGTCGGATCCTGCTCAACTTATAATACAAATAACCCTATCTTAAGAGGTGAGAATGATATATGCCATTGAAGCTAGCTTGATCTACTTGAACTATTTACACAGTTTCAGAGAATTGTCTATTTGTCCCGGTCATTGAAATACCCGACAAATATCCTCGAAAGTTGCCATTCAGGATTATAGGCCTCCATACAGTATAGGCTGGCAAATAACAAATTAGTAAAGCCAAGTATCATGAGTTAAACCACAATCAACCTAGGTGCCAACCACATATCAGGCATAGGTTATAGTCTATCAACAAGATATCAAGCCACCCCTGAAGAGAGTCAGACATGAACAGCAAATAGGGTGCGGGCCGAGCCAGAAGGGCAGTAACAAACCCACATGTTGTACACCGCAATCAGATGAACAACTGTGCACTAGCATCTAATTGAATGGGGGCCACGCCAGAAGGGCAGTGACAAACCCACGAGTTGCACACCACAAACAGGTGATCAACAAAGCGTGAGGCGCCAAGGTGCCACAGAAACCACCGGTCTTAAGGACCAAGCAGAAAAACATGAGATACATATGATCTTTCATGACATTCTCAACATGACATTTCCAATGAAAACCTAACATAATTATACATTTAAATAGTTACTAAACTCAAGAGGGACAAACACTCTCAACTTGTAAAACAAATCCTTTTACTTTACATAATAGGACCTAAGCCTCCTACTCCCTTCTAAAGAAAAAGTGTATAGTTTACGGCAAGTTATTTCCGTTTGACCAGCGAGTCTGACGGCACCATCATCATGACCACAATATCTTGATGTAAAGTAGATCGAAGAGACGTCGGTCGTCGAATATTATATTGGAACTGTGTTTTGTTCCCAGCGGACCAAGGCATTTTATACTGGTTGCACAGACGAACCACGGGCAAAAAGGGGGGGGGGAGCAGGGGGTAGAAGCACCCCTCAACGTTGAGAACAGCACGTAGGCACCTGGCCATGCCGTACACACCCTCACGAGCCACGCAGAAATCCACTCAGTTCGTTAGATAATTTAGTTGAGTCAAATCTAGAGTTGAATGGAGGGTCGTGTGTGTGCAACTCTTCTGATGGAGCTGTTCTTACCCAGCGATGTTCCCGAGGCGTGGTATGTAACAAATTATGTTATAACATTTATATATATAAAATTAGATATCCATAAATATTTTATTTCGTGAAATGGTTTTCTCTAGAAGATTTAGTCAGTACGGGGCCAAGACTGGTTAGCCTGCTACAAACTTCAGTCTCGTCTTGTCTGGTGACGAGCAAATTGAGGATCACATCTAGAGTTGGTGTTCCCTTGATGGCTTACCCATTGTCCCTCCACGCAAGTGTGGCTTCATTTCCTCGACATTTTAACCTTATCCCGACCCCAAACAGTGTAAATATGTGGATAGCACGGACGGATACTAAGACGTTGACCACAACTTGAGGAATCCTATCTTGATTTGCTACCCCGTGACAGGTAGGCAGCAGAAATAAAACATCCCGGCAATCATTGTCTTTCATTCTGTCACTAATTTAATTGAACTCTTCCTATAATATCATTTGTCACCAGTTTTACGTTTTCTTTCTCTAATAAAATTAATTCAAGCGTTTGAAAATTTATTATTTTTGAAACGTGTGATGAAACGGACCCCTGAGACATTAGCTCTCACGGGAGATTTTCATAAGTATCCCCAACAAGGTGTCACGCCATTTTGAGAGAGAGAGAGAGAGAGAGAAAAAAAAAGTTGTTTGTACAGTCCAATTTTCATAAGAAGGGTCTTTTAGAAAATACAGTAATTTTTTTTTGTTAAAATTTAAAACAAAACGTCTTATATACTACCTGTTCAAGTTATACGCATATGTACTCATTACTTAATGAGTTAAGGGTTAATAAGGTTGAATTTAGAATAAGTGCACCCGAATTTGGGTGGGGGAGTGAAAAACAATTTTGTATAAACCACCCCACTGAGATTCTAACATCGATTTCACCATCATCGGTAGTCTAGTCCAACACGAGAGTGACGCCTCAGACTATGCGGCCACTGAAGCCGGTGTGGTAAACTTTGAAAGCATTTTACTATTTTATCAGTATTCTTTTATAGGTATTGGTAATATCTATCAAAAGTAACAGTTGCTAATAACATGACTTAACGTATGAATATATGAAAATAGTTTTAGTAACTATTTTAGAACCCGCTTTTATGGCAGCATGGTCTAAGGTACCACTCTCGCAATAGACTATGCTACAGATGATGGGCGAATCGAGGTTCGAATCTTGGTCGGGTGTACTGAGGGTGGTCTTATTTAAACGTATTTCCAATCTCACTTTAAGCGAATACACCCCTAACACATTAACGTAATTAGTACATATCCGTATAACCCGAACGGGTAGTAAGACTCAGGAATAAAAATAAACTTTTTTCGGTTGTCAGATAAGGAAGGCTTTTCCTATGCAAGGCAGGTGGTCTAGGGGTAAGGCAGCAGACTTCTGTGCTGGGGATGCGGGGTTCAATCCTCTGTCCCGGCACAGATTTATCTGATTACCAAACCCTTGCTTCACCTCTGACAAGACGTGTACTAATCACAACTTGTGAATGTGGGGAATGCCAGGCCTCCATCGTGGTTCGGATCACACGTTAAGTTGTAGGTCCTTCATTTCATCTCACAATCACCCTACCATTACACATTAGCGTAAGTGCGTATAACCCAACCGGGTAGTAAGACGCGGTGCTAATTACCGAGGATTGAGCCCCGGACCCCAGCACAGAAGTCTGACACCTTACTACTAGACCGCCAGGTTACCTTAGTGGGAGTTAGTTGCGATGTTCCCTTGCAGTGGATCTACAATCGTGGTCTGGCTGGCCAGAAGATAAGAGCTCTCAGGTGTTTTTTAACATCACGTCTTACCATTTGTTCAGCTTACACGTTTATGTACTAACGTTAATGTGTTAGGAAGGTTGAATTTAGAGAAAGAGTAACCTCATTTGCATGGCGGGATAATGGAAAACCTTTTAGGAAAAACCACCCTCAGTTCATCCAACCGGGACTCTAATCCTAAATTCCGCGTCATCAGCAGTCCAATCTGTTGCGATAGTGACGGATGCCTTTGACTAAAGGGGGTAGTATTTATTTTATGAAAAGTTAAAAAATAACCCAACATTGGTATGTATGGCAAGCTCATCGAGTCTGTTTTTCTGATGAATGAAAGGTTGCTTTGTTTGAATACCGACCAGGTTTACTGAGGTCTATTTTCCCCCTCTGAATTGCGCTCCACTCTTTCTCCACGCAAATTTGGACACATTTATTCTAAATTCTACCTCTCTCATCTCCACCCCAATCGAGAAATTTAAATACGTAAAGCCTGTAAAGAGACGTGTTGCAAAAAAAAAAGACTATATTAATTAGTTTGACTAAATTGAAACACCGTGCCTTATTTTGTTATGTTGAACATTTAAAGATGTACACTAATATCTCAAAAATATTCCCTAATTTTCCTTCTTCAAATGCTGGCTCTATTATTCTGAGCTCTTTATTTCAAATTTAACGAACTCACACAAACTATTTTAAAGAAATTTCATATATCCCCAGACATGCTATAGGCCTATATGACACGTAATATTTTTTATTCTAAACTTCATTTTAATGCTAGACATGATATAAACATGTTTTAGATATATCCTTGTTGAAAATAGTTTTTCACTTTGCATATAATTGCATAGTTAGTCTTTTTCAATTTTTAGGCTGTATCAAAGCCATATTTAGGACATATTGTGCATATTTTGAAAACATTATAAAAGTTTTTTTAAATTATGAACTAAAAGTGATAATAATTAACATTTAAAACACAATCACACTAAGTACTTATAAGTATATTTTTATGCATTGTCTAATAAATACTATTTTCATATATTTTATATATTTTGTTAACACATTTCATTATATTTAAATTATTTGTCTAAGTTTTAAGGCAATGTTAGTCAATTTAGAGCCGACTTGTCAAACTCGTTTGAACATAATGGCCACATTGTAAATTTAAAATACTGATTACCAACGGGGCTGCATTTCAGAAAATATATTGTCATCATCTTATTTTAGTAAAAAGCAAACAAAAACTTAAATAAATCCTTGTAATTACTAAAAAAACAGCAGATTATATATTACATATAAACAAAATATTATATCTCTATATTGTTTGGCAGAAATTTGAAACTTTTGCTTGTGAGTGTTTCGAAGTCACTTTCAGATGACATATGTGGGTCCGTTAGTCGTAATCGCTCGATTGTTTCGTTTCATAATAAAAAACGACTGTCCACACACGCATGTGCTGCCAAACATTGTAAATATTTGTTTGGAAAATTCATCCCTCTGGTGAGTAAAGTGTAAAAATTTGTGCATCAACCTCACTTGCTAGAATTCCCCATAAACGACACATTTTTAGATGTCATCTCAACTATCGTATTTCTACTATTTTTATAAACCGGCCCCGGGGTTTATTGGGCAGTGCAACTGGCTACGAGCCTATGGGTCCCGGCTTCAATTCCTGGCTGGTACCTTTGATATTTTTCCTGAAAGGTGATTTATCCCAATGATCACCAGGGTTTGGTTAGTTAGGTTTAAAATAGAGTTAAGAGTCTCCACTGGTTCCAAACCCCTATGCTCACTATCACCATCACTTCATCTTATCGGGACATGGAAAGAGTCTCCACGGAAAGGATGTATGATTAGTAAATTCGGGCACCTCCTGGTCCTGGGCAACGGTACACTAGTACTGGATAATCCTTTCACTACTGGGCAATGATTGATTTAGTCCAGCTGCACAATATTATATACTCGTATTATATGTTTATAATAAGATGAATCGGAACGCATTGTAAGTTGGTTCACCTAAAGGTTCGTGGGCCGCACATAAATAATGAAGTTTGAAAGGCTTGATTCAGGGTGTATATGAAAAAAAAATACCATAGTTATTATTCTTATAAATTATTTTATTGGCTAAAACTTTTTTTGGTATTTTTAAATGCATAATTATTACGTGTTAATGTTTTTGGGCAATAACAACAGACTGCTAGACATCACTAACTAGTCATATGTCACTTACCTATTCTTAAACTAATTTAAATAGTTATTAATCTTGAATTTTGGGAGTAAACTCATTTTATTGTATGTATTTTTTTTAAAGGAATAGTTTATATAAATAAGAACCGACTTCTATGAAAAGAAGCCGGTTTAGGTTTTTTATATATACTCTCTATTGAAACCGGTAGGCCTACACACGTTAATTTTCGTTTATTTCCTTATAGATCTGTAATTCTCTTTTTTCAACCCTTGAATAGCCAGTTAGCCAACCACAAAGAGGGAGAAAGCTTTATTGGAAAATTAATACAAGTTCATACTGTGTTTGGTGCTTTGTGTCATACTACCTGTACGAGATATCTTTATTTTCACACTAAGGAGGTAATAATGAGGAAAGTTCATCTTAGAATAAGTGTACCCACATTTGTATTTAGTGAATGGGGATGAAATTATTGGTTTTATTATTACATACAAATTTACTTTCAGACATAATCAGCAATCTCAAGACATCTCATTTACATAAAGTACAAGCTATGAATGAAAAATACATTGAGGTTATAAATAAATCCCTGTTAGAACAAACACTAAAAGTATCGTACACAGTGAGGCCAACTAACCAACAAAATCAACATTCAGCTGAGTTTACAAATAAGATGAAACTGGTGTTCCTTTCTCGTTCTCGTTCTCGTAATGTCACTGCAATTTTACTGTCCCCTATTCACGATAATGATAAAATACCTTCCTTATCCTTACCGAATGGATTATATTTAAAAAGCCTATGTGTTAAAATGCATTATCTAGAAAGAACAACGCAATTTTGAATTAACAAAGAGTAAAATAGTTTTTTAAGAAGAAAATATCCATCATATGATAAAAATGGCAAAAATGTGTTGTCATATTTTTATGGATGTTAAGATAATGTATTGTTTTTCTTCTGACGACCTCATTGAAACTCACCCATTAGGTCTTAAGCCCTGCTCTGTCGAACAGTCTCACAAAAGTATGTATCCCCTCTCCCCTAAACCCCCCTATATCCCCACTCACCTCTTGTTAATGGACTATTAAAGTGGGGGCTTGTCTTGTAAGATTTCGTGAGCCGCCATCACTGCGACGAGTATTTCCCGTCACGAGCCTGGGACTCCCGAAGTGCTGCTGTCACCTTACCTTGCTGTCAGGCTCATGGAATGAAGGTTGTCAATTTTGTTAACAGGGTAGCAATCGCTTTGAGCTAGTACTCTTTTTTTTAGTAGATTATTTAAATATCTGTACGGCATTATCATAGAGTCTATTGTAATTTTGATAGGTGACCTGGTGGTCTAGGGCTAAGATGTCATACTTCTGTGTTGAGGGTCCGGGGTTCAATTCCCGGTCTTGGCACAAATTTATTTGATTGACAAACCCTTCCTTCACCTCTGACAAGACGTGTATTAATCACAACTTGTGAATGTGTGGAATGTCAGGCCTCCACCGTGGTTNCCATTACACATTAGCGTAAGTGCGTATAACCCAACCGGGTAGTAAGACGCGGTGCTAATAATAATAATAATAATAATAATAATAATAATAATAATAATCCTATGAAAGTTAAACCATACAGGTGTAGGAACATGACCGCCTGACCTTTCCTTGTTATTACAATACAATACAAAACACGTCGATTGTGATATCACTATGGAGTGATGAGCAACGAAACGTGACGACCAATGCCCTTGAGATAATATTATGTAGGAACGGAAGAGGAGAAAGGGGGGGCGGGATTCTCTCCTTTAAAAAAAACAACATTACATGTGCCACAGCTTACAACCCGTCCGGTTTACTCCCATGGTTTACACTAATGTCGTAGAGATGAGGAAGACTTTTTTGTTTAGGAAATATACTCCAATTAGCCTGGAGGGTGAGTGGAAAACCATAACGGACAAGACCCGAGAGGATCAGATAGGCCACCATAATCATCGTACTCACCGATGTGGGTTTTGATTTGCTATATTGCTTACTGATTATATAAATATAAAAACTGAGAATGACTGCTCAAAAATATCTTAGTTCCCTTGCTAACGCGCTATCCACCTAGTTAAGGTTCACAGGTTCGATTCCCGGCACGAACGTAGAAATGCGTCATTGGTGGAAATGGGGCTTCCACTTTTCCCGTCAAGAGTTGAGGGATAAGAGGACTGGGTGGCGAATTTATTTTAGAATTAAATTAATTTGTAAGTTGCGTGATGACATAATCGGTTAGTTAACGAATTGTATATTAAATATACTTTTTTCTTTTAATTATTTTCATTTTAGCACCGCGTCTTGTTTATCGTTTGGGCTATACGCCTATGTACTAATTACGCTACTAGTTTTAGGACCTAGGGAAGTTATATTTAGAGGAAGTGTACCCACATTCTCGTGGAAAATCAATAGAGTAAAAAAAAAACCTCAATGCACCCGACCGATATTCTAACCTGGATCTCTCCGTCATCGGCAGTCTAGTCTATTGCAATAGTAGCACGTTATACCACTTGGCCACCAAAGTGGGTCTTTTTAATATTACTATATATTTTTCTTTTTGCAGCGTTTGTCATGTGTGCTGAAACTCTGGTTCATCGGCCATCGAGCATGTGCCACTTGACCCTTCCTCCTCCCCGTCCCCTATAAACTCACCCAAGCTTGTAGACCACGTGACACCCATAAAACGCACGCAAACCCCATTTCTCTCCCCTGATAGGGAGGGACAAATAAACTCAAGTCTTGCTCTAATCTACGAGAGTCTCCAGATATAGCTTTCGGTGGAAGTTATTATTATTATTATTATTA